>BMAO01028920.1:0-20854 GCA_019973975.1 Trichonephila clavata | reverse complement strand
TTAAACAAAATTTGATCTTATATGGAGAAAGAGCTCCCATTTTATTTAATTTCTGCACTTTTACAGATAGAATATTTAAGAAATATCACACATATACTTATTTAATATTTATGTCTTCCTTTGTTAAAATCTCACCTTCAAATATTAAGTTAAATATCTGATTTTGCTTTTGGTTTCTGGTTTTAAAATTCCTAAATATTCTACGAATTTAGGTGTGCTCCCTTCCCCCTCTGTTTCTGACCATTTTCTAAAAGAAAATTTAATTTTTTTGTATATAATTAGTTTTTTTAATCAGATGAATGTATGTAATATTAATTTACATTCTTGTTTCTAAATGGTTGTCACAAGAAAAGAAAGAAAATGTATCCTATAAAAAATAAAAATACGCTTTCTACTATCAAGACTAATATATTTAGTATTAAACAATAATCTTTATAAGAATAAAAAAATGAGTTTAACAATATTTTTAAGATATAAAATATTCCCTCTCCATTTCTCCATGAACATATGACCATCCACTTTTAAGACACACAAAATAAAATTCAAAATTTATAGTAAGAAAGAAAACATTTCCGGTAAATACAAAAAACTCACGAAATGTTCAGTTGTCAATGACATTAAACATTAGCATATACTCAAAATTTTAAGGCCTCTCCCTTTTGAGAAAAATTTCGATATTCATTACGAATATCGAAAAATATGCTCCATTTCATAAACAAAACTTTTCGGAAAAATATTTATCTCACTTTTAATTATGAAAGTGTATCATTTTTATTTAAACTGTTCTCACATAATTAAAAAATTAACCTGAAATGACGGACAGTCGATGCTTCAACCAAAACAAACCGTCACACAGAAGACATGCTTGGTTCAAAAAATCAACAAAGGTATTCCTCTTCCGCTTTCCTCAGTGTTTCCCAAACAGCGAGGCGTTAAAAAGGTGTTTTGCCACTTAATATTGTGATTCTGTAATATGTAAAAATATATTTATATTAATTGGAATTATTAATAAAAAGTAACTAAAATAAAATTTTCTTTGTTGACCTAAGTAGGAATTGACTTATATTCTTTGTTTCTCTCTGATAAAAATTAAACAATTGTGATGCACATACATATACATGTATAGTTAAGTATGTTAATAACATGTGTATATATATATATCATTCAGCCCACTACCGCTCATTCCACCTATAACATGACTACTATTAATTTTATCCCCCCCCCTGCTCTAACCACGTAATGAACTCCAGTCTCTCGTGCTACAGACGTCTGTTACAGTACTCCCGCTCTAGTCATGGCTTAGAGAACAGAACGATTTTTAATTCATTTTAAAACACTAAAATACATTCAGTGCCTGCGTTCACAATCAGTCACAAACACTCCTGTTAGAAGCACTTTAAGTCATGATATATATATAATTATTAACGACTAAATTTCGAAGGATCATGCAAGGCTCCAAAATATTTGGCCAAGAAGCAATTCTGCTTTGTACCCTTAAACATTTTTGCAACGTTAACTTAAAAAAGAAAACAAGTTTTGGCTTTAAAAAAACAAAGATAACAATACTTTATTAGAGATAAGGGTGAAACAAATATAATGCTGATTCTAAATCCATATTTAGGATATCACAATTAACTGAAGGACTCACTGGTACACACATGCTAGAAACACAAATTAGTTTTATCTTTAATATATTTTTCCTCCCCTGTGACACATATTTTCAATTGTTTTAGAAGAGAAGTTTTATTTAAAAAAATTATTCAATTCACATTATCTTCGTAAAAATTTCAAGAAAGGAAAATGAGCTCACTGAAAGTAGGAGTAACAAAAATAGAACAAAATTGCATAAAAATTTTGAAGAAAAAAGCGAATTATTAAAACGTTCTCGACTGCGATTTTATTTTATTTTTATGTGTAGAAACTTAATCCTGAAAAAAGAGCATTGTCTATTTGGATATGATTAAAAGGTAGAAACTAAATTCTCATATAAACTTAGAATTCAAAATGTAAGACTAATCAATCTTTACGTTTCTTTATCGAAAAGTTTTCAGATTTCATTTTGTTAATATATGTCCCAGATTTGTGTATTATCTCATACATACAACTCATCCCCTAACCTACTTAGTATAAGATATTGCTCTGATTTATTGCGTTAGAATTCGTTTCTCATACATCATTTTTTTATATTTTTGGATTCCCAATAAGATAGATTTCCAAGCATTGACCTTTCCATTTAATGTCTGGTCAATGGAATAGAATGAAATATATCAGGAGACATGTGGGGAAAAAAAGAGGCGATAATCCTAAAATATAGTTTCTGTGGTTAATTCTAGTTATAGAATACGCAAAAAGAGAACAGAGAACTAGAAACTGATCCTTTTATTTTAAAAAGGAGAAAAAAGAGTTTTAAAATGTTAACAGATATTTAAGTAACAAATAAATAAATGTAAAAAGATAACAGCTCATTTCATTAAATTTAGTTTATGATGTTCATTTTACTTTTGTTAATAAATCTCTCTGTGTGGTGTTTTCTTACAATCTAAACTAAATCAAATTTCGCTTAAAAATTTTATTTTCAGAAAAAAAGCGAGAGAGGAAAAGAAAAATAGAAAGAAATATTGAGAGAAGAGATTTCTATAAAACTCATTCTGTGTAAGTAAAAATGTATATATTTTTTATTTCTAAAAATTATTTAAAAATAAAATTTTTATTACATTATATACACTTAACTATAAATACAATTACTGTAAACATTAAATTACTTTTTAAACACCTAATAAGCATGAATAGCTCAAATCTATCAGAAAAAGATCTCTCAAAACTAAAAAGAATATATTTAAAATAACTTGTACATTTTAATTTTTGATTAGCTTTCAATAAATTGATTCATTACATGTACTAACAATATTGGTGGTGAATTTTATCATGCAGAACATCAACCATACGTAAAAATGTATAAACGGAGCGTAGAATTCTCACTAAATTTCCACACTGCAATATTCAAGTGCCTAGATTCCTTTTACAAACTGAAATCACGAGTCAAGCGACGGTGATACAAACAAGTAATATATATATAAAAAACATTTTTTAAAGTCACTTTCTTCTTAGGTCAATAAAGATGCATATACATTTTTGTTCTGCCATATATTTATGACAGAATCACAATATTAAGTGGCAAAAACACTTTTTTAAAATTAACATTAAAAACCTTTTAACCCTATTAAATCTGTAATTACATTTTTTAAATAAAAGTTGAATGTAATAGGAAAAGAAGTTATCTTAAAACCAATGTAAAAAGAAAGTGCTGACGTCTAACTAGCATAGAATTATTCAGGTTAAGTTAAATATCCATCACAAACTTAGCAAAAGCTTTTTTTATGGTGCTGCCATCTAGAGGAATAATATCGACCGAAAAAACTCTTAAAATATAATTGATTAATTAAATTTAATTAATGAATTAATATTTTTAAAAAAACCGTATTAACATAGAGTGTCTTCCACTACAAGTTTTAAAAAAATGTATTTAAATTGAGTGGATGAATAAAAAGTATTTATTAACGATGAAAAATTTAAGCAAGATATATAAATAAATATATATAGGCAGAGTGAACTAATAGTAGGAATAGAAAAATAATCTTAATCGTGAGCTCTTCATGAACTGTAATATTTTAGCCAGGTATTCGAGTCCAAGTGCCATTAAAAACACATTGTGTAGCAGGGATGATGCACGTTTAATTTGTCAAGACTCAAACTGTTCCCAATAACACTGTTTTGAAGTTTAGAGAGAAGGTACTAACCTAAGATTTATCCTCTTTACTTGATTATGGTTAAAAACTAGGAGCCTTGTCGCCAATAACGCGAGTGTAGTTCCTTATAGTGCTAGATTAATAAATCTGTAAATCATTTAACTGCCGATTAATAGTTACGCGATTCGCTCTCCATTGCCACCATTTTTCATATAGGTACATGATTGAGGTGTATTGGGAGGAAAAGAAAAAAATAAATGATACAAATCTTTCTTTGAATTATGTAAATCCTTCGCAAACCTTGCCGAGGTCATCTTATTGTATATTCCAAAACTACCGAAACAATTTAAATGATTGCAGAGGAAAGAAAAGTTTGCACTTAGATGGATATACACGTCTGGGGTATTTTACCTACTGGCTGAGCAAGATGTAAATATACGCCAATATAATAACAATATAATCTGTTAATTAGGACTCGAGTTCAAGATTTAAGGTATCCGAACACGTTGAAAATGACCAAATTCAGTCAAAGCAGATATTTTTGTTTTTTATTTTATTAAATAGAGCTATCTTTTGACTTCCCGAAACATACTTTGTTTTGTTTCTACGCTCCTAGAGGCCAAGTTACAATCAATTTTATAAAGTTAGAAAAAACCAGGGGTGGGTTTTTGATCTACCAGAAGTGGGCATTTAATTAGCTCAAAATATATCCTGGCGAGTCTCATAACTCAACATATTACTAATGTATCTCCATAAAACTTTTTAAACCTGATATGTATGTTATTTTCTAGAGAATGTACTAAAATATTTCTTATTGTATGAATACGTTTTGAGTTATGGCTCGTTATTTAAATAATGGTCTCAAAAATGTAACATTTCCCTTATAATGTTTACCTCTCTCTCAATTACCTTTAAAATTTTAATAAAACATTAAAATTTTAGTACATTTTCTAGATAAATGCATCTAATTTGTTTTAGTAATACTTTTACTATATATATGTTTTACTTTTTTTCTAACTGCTTTGAAGTTTTCAAATGTACGGCTATAATTTCACTTATAATTGTGATTTTTGTAAAAATTCAGGTAATTTATTTTAAATATGATAGTTAAATAGTATATTTATTTTCTATTGTGTCCTAAAAGAGCATTTGCAATGTTTTTGTATGCTATTCTGTTAAAAAGTACTCCGAACGTGTTCGGATACCTTAAATGAATATAACATGAAGCATTTGTAAAAGTAACTACTATTTTAATGGCTGAATTAGCAATTCAATTGTAGTACTAATTACATTTCCCTGGTTCCGTCAACTGAGTTCAAAACTACAGAGAATTATTATTTGGTTATATTTAATGGTTGATTGAAATATACAGAAGTAATATTCATAAATGTGGAGAGACAGAGAAATAAATGTCAGTCCTCACTTTTTCTATAAACAAAACGATCCTCATTATACAATAATATATTCATTGCAACAATCTCTGGCATCTACTACAAGAAATAATTCAGACAGACGTATCTCAAACTCTTTACTTTGAAAACTAAACATATGTATCCTTTTATATAAATTTCTTTAAAAACAAAGAAGAAACAAAAACAAGTATCCCTCTGTCTCTTTCTCTCATACAAACGAAACCGAAAAGACAACTAATGCGCAGATAACATAATTTCAACGCAATACCCCTCTTCTCGAAAAATGTACGCGATCACCAATTAAAAGGAGAATATTGCCGAGTTCTCTTGCTTTATGCGACAGAAATTCGCCTTCTTTGGGGAGAAGGGGCCTTCTAATTCGACCCACATCTTACGAGATAGGAGGGAAAAAGAGTCTGAAGTTGGAAGAAGTTATAACTCTAGAACAAAATTAGTGTCAGTTAAACGCCATATCAATTGTCCACCCTTAAGGGTGAGGGACTTAATAACGACGGGATTTTCATTGTAGTTGGTGGCAGCAGATGTTTTGAAATTGCGTTATGGTGGGATCCCCTTTTGAGAAGGGATTTCTTCTTGGAGAAATGGCAGAATAACGTTTCGGATAAATGGAACGTATGTTGCTTTTCATGAGATACTTTGAGAAAAGAGTGAAAATTAGTTATTTTCCGTAAACTTTCGGGAGAGTTTATACTTCCCTTTATGTGAGAGGGAATGGGTTTGGAGAACCAGGTGACAGACAAGGTTTGGAAGTGTTTTCTTGAAACGTGAAGAAATAGAATTATTTAAAATGTTGATTACTATTAAAAGGGAAATTAATTTAAACTATTTATTAATTAAATGAGAAATTGTTTTAAACGATTTATTAATTAAAGAGTAAATTGTTTTAAACTATTTATTAATAAGAAGGGAAATTGTTTTAAACTATTTATTAATTAAAGGGGATATTGTTTTAAACTATTTATTAATAAGAGAAGTTGTTTTAAACTATTTATTAATTAAAGGAGAAATAACTATTGTATTAATCATAGTAGACTTTTCTGTACAAGAATCTTAAGGGAAAAAAGTGCAATTTACAAAATAAATAAATCTGATTTAGATGCTTTAAAAAAATGCTTGGTTGTTCCTTATGTATATGTATTGCATCAAACAGTTCTTGTGCTCAAAATAACGCAGAAAGTTATCCATTTATTTATTTATTTTTCACAGGAAAATTAAAAAAATCATGAATTCATTTTAAATTGCTACTGTTAGTACAATATTTGACGCTCGCACATAATATTTGATTAACAATTATGTTGAATTATTCATAAAAAATTGTTATGGTTTTTGTGATAACGGGATTAATATATGTAAAATTCTTTTTTTATTAATGCTTATCAAAAAATTTTTAAGGCATGTATTCCTTTTTCAATTATTTTTAAAAAAATAAATATTGTTTTGATTTAAAAATGCATATCAAATTTGTTACATGTATGAGTAGTAATAGTTAGAAAAAATATCAAAGAATTTGGCTCTATCGAAAAAAAAATATTAGCATTTAATATGAACAAAAAATAATGATTTTCTTTTCTAAGATAAATTAGCCTAAATTTACATTTACATTGCGTAATACATTAGAAGAAAAAATAATAACTTAAGTCCCAGAAAGACAAGGTCATTTAAAACAAATAGTGAAAAAAAAGACAAAGTTTTGACATTCATTTAAGTAACTAGATATAGAAATATATAAATTGTTTATTGAAATAAATTTTCTCTTTGAAACTATGCATTACAATAATAAATGTAATTTAATGTGATTGCGACTTCTATTGTCTATTCCATATTAGTGAGATTGCATGAATCTGATCCAATAATTCACATAGATTTATTAGCTATAAATATTTTATGATTCCTATTATCTACAACTTTAATATAATGTATTTCTACGAAATCTATTCTACATTGTCTCAATTGTATTACTGCAATCGATATAGCTTCATGTGATTACGACTTATATTATTTGTTTTATATTGGTGAGCTTACTTAAATCAAATCCAATAATACCGGTAGATCTATTTGTTACTTTTTTATGATCCTTCTATAATGCCTAAGTTAAACATTCTGTAATTATATAGAATCCATTCAAGTCCGTCACCATTGTTTCATAAGATATAACTTACATTAGTCAAGCTTATTTACTTACAGGACATGATAAAATTACTGCAATAATCTGGATTATTTACGGCTTTCATCAAATATTCTGATATTTTTCTTTAAAAATGTATTAATGCGTTGTAATCTAGGAAATTCCTACGTAACCTTAAAATATAAGCTATTTTTCCTTTAGATATTTTTGAAATTATCCTATCTAGGATTTAATACTTATGTAAGACATGGAATTTTCTTCCTTGCACACATTTTTGAGTTATTATTTTAAAATATCTCACATGAGATGAAAATGCTTAATTAGTGTAATTGCAAAATTATCCTCCATTTTATCATTAATTTCAATGACATTCGCTTTGAGATAAAAATTAAAGAATTTCATTTTTCGAGATGCAAATTAATTTAAAAAAATAGTTATAAAATAAGAAGGTCAAGATAACAATAATAAGGAAATTAAATCTTTTTATTGCATTTGCAGTACATATTTCATAAGATTAAATTACAATTACATTATATTATCATTGCTTACAATGTATAGCTTTTCGTTAGAACTGCGGAAAATTTTCATTAAAATTTCAAATGCTGAAATATATGAGAATTATTTTCATTTTTCAATTCTTTTATTTTCGACAAAATAAATATTAATTGGAAACAAATTACCAGATATTTATCTTTAGAATTTAAAAAGTGTTTAATAAATTTGTTTTGTTGTGGAGCCAATATACCTGAAAATTTGATCCTTAATTAGAGTAAAACATTGTTAATGAAATATTATTTATAAAAATCCAAAAGGGCATATGGTTCTCATAATTCACACAGCATATATTCGTAAAATTATTCAAAAAATAAGTTTAACATTCTAATAAATTTATTGATCTTTTCGTTTTAAAAATATTCCCTATTCTTGTGTAATTCCTCTTTCACTGTATTAAATAATGTAAGCATAATAAATAAAAATTAAGGCAGAGGATAAATGAATGAAACTATATTTATGCTATTTTCAAAATTTTGAACGGATTAGTTACATAACCTATATGTAGCTAAGACGTCTGGCAGGGCACAAGGTAGGATTTTTGAAATATATAATTTACGAGTGAATTCATTCATATTTTAAGATATCAAAGTAAAGAAATTTTACGATCCTAGTTCAGTCCCTGCATAGAGGTCCTTGCTATATATAAGCAAAACATTATAGAATCATTTTCCTTAAAAGAAGAATATTTCAAAATATTGAGATGGCTCTATCCACGATCTTTCACTAACAGTCCTCTTGGGGAATTTTTGGTTCTTAAAAATTATTTTATTAGATAGCTTCCTCCGAAGAAGAGAGCGTGAACATGCAAATTAAGACTGCTATATACACAGTCAAGGCTTTCAGGTTAGAGAGGACAGGGAGAAGATAGACTGCTAGCGGAGCAGGGATTAATCAAACTGACTGCGAAGCGTGGATATTTAGTAAATGATAGTTGTATTACTTAAGGTGACGATCTGTCACTTGAGATTCAATCTAGATTATATAGCTAAGAAGTTAGTGCTATTGAATTAAGTTCGTGTGTTAAGTATTTAAAGTCTTTTCATATCTTGCATACCTCCTTAACTGTCCTCATTTATTAATTGGGTGCATCTCTAGATTTGGGTGTTAAGTTTTGTGTTGTTGATATTTACAATAAATTGATATTAGTTCAGAAATATGGCTAGTCTTCTTTCCACTCACCCACCCCCCGTACTAAGGGAATAGAGAGAGCGCTTCCCTCACAACATTCATTATCTCTTTTTTTTTTTTTTTATTGCCAAAATGTTTATTTGAATAATTTTTCATTTAATAATATTTTAAAACAATTTTATATATGTATTCTAATTCAACTGATGTTTAATATAAAAAAATATCCATTTATACGCTTTTTAAAAATTAATGCTCTAAACGTAGTCATTTTTACGGTGGAAATATAGTCAGAAAAACAAACTGACAATATTTATACCAAAATTTATACATAACGCACTAAAAATAACTTCGTATTAAAATTTTGTGATCCAGTGTTGAAATTCAACGAAACCAGTCATTTTTTTAGAAAATAGTTTTCTATAAATCCTGATTTTCTAAGCATTATTTTAATTGAATTTTGAATTTCTTGAAATCTAAAACTACTAATTGCCTACTTTTGGATTTACCTTCAAAAACATTAAGAAACTTACGCCTAAAATCTTTAAAGTAAAGTACTTCCGCAGAAGTTTCTCCTTCCGCTTGGAAAAGTGATCCTTTTTTATGGTTCCAGAAATGAAGGTCATACTTTTACACCCCTCCGAAAAAGAAAGAAAACATTTTTATTTCAAGTATTCAATCCTTCCGCACGGAAAGAATTGCATACCAAACAGCTTTTCCAGATCTTGCACATCTCTGCCTATCTTAGGAATCGTAAAGGAATTTATGTCAAACGTCGGCTTATAAAGGCCATAAAGTTCACGACGACTGCCTTCAAGGGTGTTTTCTGTATCAGATCGATTCAAAAGGACATTTTTTCCATCCCTATATCTCATTCGTTCTGTCACGTATCGAACTGACCTCTTGACCTTCTTTTGCCAATTCTCTTTGCGTGAAAAGTTCTTTTATATTTGTTTGTTCTTTGACATGTCTTGTCAAAAATTTTGTTTCCTCTTTTAGGGTTATATACTTGGATTGTATTATTTGCATTAAATAATTACACTAATTTTAAAAAAAATTTATACAACTAAAAGGCAGTGCTTCTCAAACTTTCAATATTTGCGACTTAATATCCAATCACTATTTTCATCGCCACCCTTTCATAATAACAATGTATTGAATTTAAAAATAATATACTTTGACGTTAAAGCTACAATACGACTTTAACTTTTTAAGTGCCACCGGCGTATATAAACGTTTCACGCTCAGCCATTGCGTTAATTGCCCGGACGTATGTATACGTCTTTCCGAAGTACAATGTTTTATGTGCAATGCTTTCCATAAAACTATTCTTAAGGCTTTGGAGTGAAATAAAAGGACCTCCTTGAGAGGTTTCCGACAGATTTACTTACTTCAGGGGCTTTGTCTATTTATTCCTTTTCTACCCCCCCCCATACGCTATATGCACTCGCCTATGTGTTAAAAAAACTGTGCAATTCCTCAGCGAATCGCATAAATTTTAATTGCCATTTAAGGGATTATTTATAAATCGACAAATTATCAAGATAAGTTTTAATTTGTGTATATAAAATTTGTATATGAAAAACTTTTGGGTAATTGGTAATTATTAAATTTCTTCTTAACTTAGTATTTTTAACTTAGCTCCCCCTTAAATTAATTATAAAATCCACTGCGCAGTACTGATATATTTATAAATGTATTATATCAGTTTAAATGTGTGTTTTATTTTTTATTATGTCAGAATATATTTTAGTTGTTTATTTTGTGTAAATTAAAATTTTTTCTAAATAATCTTTTGTTTTCGACTTCCTAATATTATTGCACGCCCCTCGTAGGGTTATCACGCCTTCTTAGGAGGGGGGGGGTGCACCCCACACGTTGAACTAAAGTAACGAACACGTTCAGAGTACTTTTTTAGAAAATATTATAAATACTTTGCTCTAAACACTTATATAAAACAAAAATACTTTAAGGATCAATGTCAATAAGTATTAATACTTAAGCAGCTAAATTTAAAATTATCTGAATTTTACAAAAATCCAATTTAAACGTGAAATTTTAACAATTTTTTAAATTTTTTTAAATCTTACTGTTGTATTTATACACCTTGCTCAGCCGACGCATTAACTGCCCCTGGCGATATATGCGTCTCTCCCAAGCAGGAACCTTTTCATTGTACTCGGATGAGTAAAATTACTCTGAAGGTTTTGTAATGCAATCCAATGACCTTGACAGTGTGTGCGAAGGGTTTATTTATTTCAAAGAGGAATATATACCTTTTATTTCTCCCCCCCCCAATACCCCGCCTAACCACGTGCACCTGTGTAAAATAAGGTTGAGTCTGAGGAACGAAGTGTGTAATTGGCAGTTACAGAGTTAAAGCAGTGACAGAAAAAGCAATAAAAAAACTTATATCAATAAAAGTATCAGTAAAAAAAAACTACATACATTTTCCTTGGGAATGTACTAAGAATTCAATGTTTTATTAAAATATAACAATTTTACAGTTAAAATCGATTAAATAATATGAGAAATGTGTCATACTTACAAGGCTATTATTGAAAAAACAGAGGAAATAACTCAAAAATATTCATACAGTAAGAATTATATTTTAGCACCATTCTTAAAACAATAAAAAAAATATCAGGTTCATGAAGTTTTGTACAAATTACATTGATAATATTTTGAGTTAGCAGACTCAGCAAGATAGATTTTGAACAACTTAAACACCCACTATTGGTAGATTAAAAAAAAAATCTACCAATTTTTTTTAAACGATATTTATTATAACTGGGCCTCTAGGTAACGTAAGAGCAGAGTAATGTTTAAGTAATTCAAAAGAATAATTGCTCTTTATTTTTTTTAAATGGATATTAAAAACAAAATTGATCATTTCAATAAATTTGGACATCTTAAATAGTTTTTTTAAAAAAATTCCTAATTTTCTCGGTTAAAAAATGAAGCACTAAGATAAAATAACTTAAGAATAAATGTAACTATTCTTTTTAATAAAACATTAAACTAAAATTACTTCTAAGATACCGTAGAATTCTGCTACGAATCAAATAAAAACTTTTTTTAAATCTATTTCCGTTTGAGAAAAAAGGTTTTATTTATTTTTGTATTTTTCTTGTACCTCTTAGTTTTATCTTGAAATTGAAAAAAAAGTAGTTAAATAGATTTTCATGGAATTTTACTAGAGAAACTAATAAATATTCTTATTTCTCTTGTACTTATGTTTTCCATTATTTAAAATGTTCTTTTTGGAAATAATGGAAATATAGCTATTTACTTTACTTGCTTCTTAGAATCCTGGACTACTCAACAGCTGTGGTGCTTCATAAAATTTATTACTTTTCTACAAAAATAGAGCTCTTTTAAGAAACAGACATTCCAAAATTATATACAGCTGTACATTTTCGATTAAAGACAAAAGGTTAAATTTTATTCTATTTTATGACTTTGCGAGTCGTATTTTGCATTCTAAAATTATTCTTGTAATATAAATTTAACCATAATGCAATATCAAATAAATACTAAAATATGCATGAACAATTGAGAAAAAATTATGTTATTGTTTCTCATCCCAGATAGTGTAGCTTAGCAATACCCTCCCCCCTCCTCTCCTTAAAACAAAAAATCACCAAAAAATAAAAAAATAAATTTAATAAAATAGGATTCTCAAAAACCTCATAGTAGTAAAATTCAAGCAATTAAGAATATGATTGGGAAGGCATGGTCAGCCGTGTACCAATGGCACTCAGGAAAGACTTTCCGTCCCTGTGAAAAGTAAGAGAATTGATGTGGTCACTAATAAAAGGTGATAGAGCCGTCTGCTGATTCCTAGGAATATTTGAGCTGGTGAACACAAAAAGGTCTTTTTTCAAAATACCAAGGGTGAAAAGGCAGCACCTCTCCAAAGAACGTTTAATTCCATCCTATTAATAGAGGATACTTCGGTAAAAATGAGACAAGCGTTACAATACAAGATGTCGGCCGTATATAGCAGACTTGACCAAACTATCGGCCATTTTGTTACTATTCAATCCGATATGATTGAGAGAATATTAACGTCGCACTATTCAGCTGTTTAATGGCTTTTGGAGATGGACCTCGTAATTTTGAACCATGGGTAAATGACGAAGACGACACCTGAGATGGAACCCCTTTTTCTAACTTCCACACCACACAAACGGGAGGACGTTTGAGCTCTCAACAGATTTAACCTGCATCGCCTCCCTTCGTGGTGGGTTTTCAGCGGTACCAGGGTGGAATTCATGTAATGCCGGCCACGAATCCGTTACTTTTACTACTAGTCTACCGCAGCCACCAATCCGAAATAGGAGGATACCCATTGGAAGTATGTTGAGTGTCTAGAAGAAAGTCGAGCCACAAGATCCAAGATATTAGGGATTGCCATATCCCAAACAGTTGTCCAATGAGAAAGGTGTTGAATAGAAGCACGACTGACAGTTGATATTCAAATGTCTCTCAAGACAAGTTCAGAAGACATGCCAATGAATTGTAATCTCTTATCTATTGCAATAAGTGATTATGGAACGAGATTATGATAAAAATTAAAAATTAAATATGAAAAAACTAAATTTATTTTTTAAAAATCAACAATAGAATATATTTTGTGTAAATAAAAAATAGAGTTTAAAAATTCCTATTTGTACACTGCGAAATAAATATACTTGCATTTATCGTGAAATGTGTATTCTGTATTGTTCGTAATTCGAAAAAAAAAACACTTCGAATTAAAAGATAAGTGAACTAATTTCTAAGATTTTTCGCTACAGTAAAAATGTTAATTATAAAAAACGTGCATAAATATAAGTAAATAATGGAAGAGTGAAACATTCTCGAAAGAAATAATGTAAAGGATCCAAATAAGAGAAAAGTTAAGCGCTTATTCTAAATTTAGCAATGTAAAAGCAACATTTTAGAAAATATATTTAACTATATTCGTTTTCAGAATGATATGTGTCTGGAGAATTCTTAGAAGAACATATTAAAGGAAGCTCTCACAAATTAACTGTATTTATTTTAGTTATAGTAGAAGATGACAGATTGATATAACAGCATCAATACATTTTAAAATACAAATAGTTACAACTGATTTTTATTGAAATTATAAAAACTTTAATGCATAAATATTATCATAATAATAAATTATTATCAAAGCAGAATATATTTAAAAAGGATTGAGATAAATAGGAAGGTAAATATAGTCACGAGTAAACCGACATAATTATTTCAATCTTGAATAATTTTACATTTTAAACAATTCGTCCACAAAAGTTGAAACAGCTTGTTTTAATGTAAAATAATATACATATTTTACTAACTCCTCTTTCAAAGGGTTTAGCCCTTAACAAAGACTTTAAAGTAATGCTGGGCGAAAAGCTGTAACTCCTCCTTTTTAAAATATCTAACATGATTGAATTCTTCCAGTGAATAAAATATCACAAATGATCATAAATAAATACATCATTCCGCGAACACATTTTATAATTTTAAAAAATAAGGCACAGTTTCCAACTTACAAAGCTAACATAACTATATTAAAATGCATCTAACTTATGAAACTTGTATTAACTTCAACTAAAAATATCTAACTTATAAAACGAAATATGTTAATGCAAATTTTCTAATCATGATAAATGTATAGTATATAAAAAAAAATGTGAACCAATCTACCAACCCCACCCAACAAAAAAATATTTCACAATCAGTTTAATTTTTCTAACACTATTATTAAAATAAAATATTATTTATCTAAGTAAAGAAAAGTATACAGCCATATCAAATTATGTCACAAATTTCTTTTTCAATATGGGTAGCCTTTTTTAAAATATTATAGCATGAATTGTATTCAAATGTGTAAAGGGAAATTTTCAAAATGAAAGCTAACTGAATTTGCAATATTTGAGTAGTTCTACTGTTTTTGATGTAATGCAAAACTCAAACAAGACACTTAAAGGTTGTTTTCAAAAAGATAATTCAGCAATATTATTAGTTTGAGCAGTAAGTAACTGAAAGTCTTTAAATAAACGTAATAATCAAGCAAATTTTAAATAAATTGGGGAAAAAAATATCCATGTTGAAAATAAAATAATACTCCAAACTCCTAATTTTACTGTCTTTGTTTTCACCGTTAAAAACGAGGAATAATTATAATAGTGGCATGTAATAATTCTGAGTGACAATTATCAGTGGTTATGTGATTCTATTTGAGGGAATTTATTAACATCGCACTATAAAGCAACACGAGGCCTATTGGCAACGGACCTCTTAATATTGAACCATGGTCAAGGGAGAAGTAATAAATCTGAGCTGGAAACTCCTTTTGCCAACTACCATACCACGCCAAGTGATTAAGTGAGTGAGAGAGTGGATAGTAACTTCACAATGTTCAGCTACACGAGAGCTTTGATGGTGAACCTCGTAATTTCGAACCATGGTCAAGTGACGAGTATGACACCTAAGATCGCACCCCCTCTCCTAATTACCATACCACACCAACACCAGGATGTTTGAGTTCTCGTCAGAATTAACGTGCACCACTCTCCTACACAGGGGTTTTCAGTGGAACTGGGCTCGAACTCATGACACGCCAGTCATAAGTCCATTATTCTGACCATTAGGATACTGCGGCCCCCCACACCACACCGAAGGGGGGATCTTGAGCATCTACGGATTTAACATGGATCAGCCCCCTCTATACTATGAGTTTTCAGTGGCACAAGGGCTCTAACTCATGACGGACACTAGTTGGTGACCCTGATCACTAGGGTACCACGACTTTGATTCTAACTTTTAAAGCAGTGCGCTAAAAACTGCATAGAGTGATAGCGCTAAGTACTAAAATATGAAATCCAAATTCATTTCGTGGTTTTATATAATTCTATGAAATCAGAAATTAGAACGGCTATTTGAAGAAAAGTAAAATCAATGGAACGGAAAATAAAATTTTCACACAATTATCTATATTTTACTTAAAGTTATTTAATAAGTTTTTAACTAATTAAGTAAGTAGCCATTTTTACTGAACTAAAATAAGTTTTAGACTCTTTATTTTAAAATTAAAACGGAACACTAAAATTTTAAAAGCATAATGTCACTATACGAAATAAGTTTAAATAATTTATATATGACGAACACCCGTCTATCTAAAAACAGAAAGCTAGATTAATTTAAATTTTTAGAATTCAATTCATGGAAGTAACTGATACGAAACCAGACAAATAAACACTTAGTTAATGAATTAGTAAATACTGTATAGTGTGTTCATGCATTGAGACACTTAAGACACCGAATTCAGTGATATTGATGAATTTATATTTGAATTGAAATATCCATTCAACACATTTTCAGAGGATGAATGGATCATTTGGTGGAAGTTCTTTGATGTTTCTATTCGAATCCATTACGTAGTAATTACAGTCTCATACATTCGAAATAGGTAGACTGTCTTTAGGAACTAAAATTTACCCTGGAACTATAATTACTTGCGTTATTCAAATGAGCATATAAATCACAGTGTTCTAAATCACCTGCAGTAAGGATACTTGTAATTTTCTTAATTTTGTTTCAGTTCCTGTTTAAATTTGACATCGATTTAGAGTTTTTTTTAAGGATCTTAGTTCATTTACTAAATTGATTCTGGTAGACATTTAGTGGGCTTTTATTATAACGGTACTATAACATGATGGGGCAGTCAACGCGCATGCGTAAGTTGAGTTTTCAGAAAATAATGTGAGGCAATGAAATTGATGGTGTATATATATATGTCGTGTTTTTCGAGTGAACATCAAGACATTTTATTTTGAACTGTCTTTATTCCATGCAATCACTTTTGAATCTGATTGCTAAGAGAGAGAGACGAACACGTTAAATATCAGAGTCCACGGGTACTCAAAAGTCAGATGTCTTTTCAAGTACATTTCTTATTGAAGAGATACATTTGAAATACTAGGTAATAAATTTAATGGTCGGAGTGGCAAAGTTCTGTTAAAACCATGTGTTCTTCATCCCGAACTGGATAATAAATTTAATAATTGAAGAAGTAACGGGAAATAAAAGTTTGAACTGGTTTAGGGATTTAATTTTAGATCTAATTTAATTATCCTTATATATATATAATATATATTTATATATATATACATTAGCTTCGTAGTGAAATAAAAGCTGTGTGTTAAATTCGAATCTATAAAAAAGTATGAACAATTAATAATAGTTTTAACACACACACACATATTATATATATATATATATATATATATTAGCTTTACTTGTTATGTTAATTAAATAAAAAATAAATGCTTGTTTCTTTTAAAATTCCATTTTTATTGAAAAAAAATTAGTAATAAGTTGTTTGACATGATTTTTATTAACTTCACCTTATGTAATGGAATCTTTGAACTTGATTTTTACTCACTTTAAAAGGTAAGATTACCTCGAAATTTTGCACACTTGTCAAGGACCGAGACAATAATTTAATAATTTTGTTCAAATTGCTCTGATCAGGATTATCAGGAATAACGATTTCCTGTTTCCAGATTTGGTGACTAATTCCAGACTTGTCCCTAAAGCGTGATACTGCTCATTATTAATACAAATACAACAAACAAACAAAAAAAAGATTATATCATTAATCAATAAATGAAAATTTTAAAAAACTAAAACAATAGGTTTTAATTGTAGATTAAACTAAAAAATGAAAAATAAATAAAAGTTAAAAAAACTAAAGAACACGATTTCATAGTTAATCGAACTAAAAAGTAAAAAAAAATAATTCTTAATATAAAAATAAATGATTAACGAGAAAATTAATGTAATTGTGGTAAAAACGTGGATGCTCGATATTAACATTATAAGTTCGCTTACTAATTCTATTCCGAAATGCAAAGTTGGGGTGAAAATGTAATACAAAGCGCAACACGTCCTTACCACACTGACATAAATTTTCTGGTTTGTCATTTTATTTTTATATTAAGGTATCCGACTTCTCTAAAATTGCGAATTTTGCTAAAAATTGACAATTTTTTTCAGTCTTTATTTTATAGTCCATTTTTTTAGCTTTATAAGAATATCAAGTTTATTATTTCCCGTTCACTAGAACAAAAACTACAAGTGTTTTATTTTCGCTTTTTACTCGAAATGTGTGTTTTTGAAAATTTTCAAACGGGGCCAGGGATTGCTCAAAAAGTTTTGAAAATAATTAACTAAAATTTTTTGTGTATATTCTGCATATTAGTAGAAGTGTTTTAACCTTCAGATTTATCAATCATTGCTTTATTACAAAATTTTTAGTCCCTTATGTTAATATAATCACTGTTTTTAAAAGTAATTTCATATAATAACTAAGATAAAGAGCTCTAGTTTTATGTAAAAATTAAAATGTCTCTTACCCTGAAGGTTATTTCAAAAATGAATAACAACACATCAGAATTGAGAAATTGAAAATTTGTTCATAAACCTTTGGTACAGAATAGGCCGCGTTTATGTTTTTTGTAAATGTTTACCCCTTTTATCCCATTTTAGTAATAATAATTTCTTTTTCTCTTCTCAGTTTTAGCAGATTTTTCTTAAAATGTACTAAACAAATCTAAAAACAACAAAAAAAAATTCCATATCTCTTTTGAATAAAAAATGTCTTATGTAGTCAGATACCTTAAGAATTATTCACTCTTCAGTTAGACTAATCATAAAAGCGTGGTTTTAATATTTTAAAATATAATTTATATTTCATTTTTGTTATTTAGGGGAGCATTTATTAAAGTCACATTCCAAAACAACATAAGTTTTTTTGTGATAGATCTAGTAATTTTGTGTCCCGGTCAAGTGACGAGGACGAAACCTGATCTGGAACCACAATCTCAAACTTTCCACACCACAGTAACATGATGACTTTAAACTGCGAGAGGTTGCACGCGCATTATTTCCTATTGGATCTTCAGGGTCACTAAGACTTGCACTCGTGATTCGATAATGTCGGCCACGAGTTTACGACCACGACCACCCATCTACGTGGTCACAAAGTGGCTACAAATTTTCAGTCTACAAAAGATGGATTTCTGGAAAAAACGATCTGTACACACTCTTAGCATGTGAGCTTAATTTCTTCGAAAAACTTAAAATTAAACTCTACTTAAATCTACTCATTTTCTAAACTTAAACTTGTGACGGATCTATACGCGTCTATAGTAATTTCTGTTCCCCTTTAAATCAAAATATTTATTTCAACCAACCTTCATCGAGAAGCCAAACGTGATTAATGTAAACGAGGAATGTTACATAAATTCGGTTTTTGCGAGTTGAAGGAGAGCATAGTAGAGGTCAAGTTAAGTTAGTGAAGAAGTAAAGTGAAGTGAAGAGAGTGAGCTGTCGACACGTAGTTGTTGACAAGTTAAGCAAGGTTGATACGTTTGATGTGTGCAAGGAGAAGTGGTTAGTGAAAATTGGAAATTAAATATTACGGAGCGTGGAGGATTCGTCATTTGATCCAGCTAAAGATAGTGCCTGAAGTTCTCCGTGAAGCAACCGAAGCATTAAGGAATGAGGTATCGTAAATTTGATTAAGTAAAAACTAATTATTAGTGTGCGGCGTAGTTGTAAATGTGCGCGTTTAAGCTATCTTAGGTTCAGTTGAAGTTCTGTAATAATATTCCCGCAATTGTATATATCACCTCTGCTCTCTACCATAGTTTATGTACCTTAATTAGAATTGTGTTGTGTCTGTTTCCTAATAAGTAATAAGAATTAAAAATCTGTTTAGATAGGAATAATGTCTATGGATCATTTAGTTCCTCCTACACATCTAGCTAGATTTTCAGTTAGATAGGAGGTTAGGAATGCAAGGGGTGACTGCAGGTCACCACAAACTGATAAAACATTGTTGGACCACTTGAGAAAATTAGTGTTTTATATATCAAATGAGAATCGTTATAAACGCGTATGCGTTAATATTCAAGAAAACATGCCCGGAAAGCATGGATGCACATTTAAAATGCGTTATTGCACAATTTATTTAAAGATGCACTTAAGTACGAATTGAGAAAAAAAACTATACCTGTGCTAAGAAATTAAATGAGAAATTTTCAGGTTAGAGAAGCTTTTAAAAGGGGCTGTTCAAAATGCTATTATTAGAAAATACGATTCTAACAAAATAAATCGATCCAGAAGGAAAAAAAGGATTTTGACAGAACGGGACGATCGAAAAACTTTTTAACTATCAGTTAAAAAAGTTTTCAGACTCGTAAAATTTCGAAACAACTCAGAAAAAGGTTTCACATGTCACACAGTTTGAAACAGTAGTAACAAACACTAATACAAAATATATGAAATTCGAGAAAATAAAGTTATCGAAACACAATCGAGAAGAAAAATGAAATAGGTTAAAAGATGTTATGCCATGGAACAATGCGTGGAAAGAAATTCAAGTTTCAAGTTCACCATGACTAAATACAGCCAATGAAAGTTAACGAAAGAATGAAAAACGGATGAAGATCTTGGTTTCAGGGAAAGATTAGGTCTGATGATTGTACGTTTATACGCTGTATTTCGAGATGTACAGCGATGTTTGGGTCAGCGCTATACCAAGCTATGCTATATGATCATATAAAACCATATGGACCTCCTTCAAGTGTAAAAGGTTGTGCTGAATGTACATTTCTGCAGGAAAATACTTTTAGTTATAGATTTTAGCTCACCTAAAAATTGAATTTTGAGGGGAATTTTTTTTGTTTTAGTGGAAATCCAGATTTAATTCCCATGGAAAACTTTCGGGCAATTTACTCTAATAATGCATGTTTTCTTTTGACAATAAAACAAAAGTAAAAACTGTAGAAAAATGGCACAAAATT
>BMAO01028919.1:0-43772 GCA_019973975.1 Trichonephila clavata | reverse complement strand
CCACAGTTATTTCAATTAATTATTAAGATAGAATAAATATGCCAAATAAACTGACAAAAATATATCAAAATAAAAACGAGGCATTATCTTTACACGATTGCTGCAGTAATGAATAGAAATACTAAAAATAGCTTCAGTATAAAAGCCGTACTGAGAAAATATACAAGGAAGCAGGTTCCAAAATAATTTCCCGCCTCTTATTCAACTACATTCAACTTTTAACACATTCGCACCATGATAATGCAGTAATACAACCAAAGGATTTATTAAATATTTTCTTATTAACATGTAAAATCTGAGATCTCACTCGTTAAATGCCTGAAAACCATTCCTAATAAGATTTATTAGTTGGTTTTTTAACGCTACTTTCATCTCAATTAAAAATGTTACAATTAAGGAACATGAAAATAATCTATGTTGGTTTGTTTCGTGTTTTGAAAACTTAATTATGCATTAGATATTTATCGCTTTATTTGTGGTACATATTTAATAAATTTCAATGTATACACATAACAAGGTTATGAAGATTCTCTAGTCTGTTTTCTTAATGAAAACAAATGTAGAATTACATAAATTTCTTTTCTGTTGTTAATATTACATCTCATTTTTTTAAAAAAAATGTAAGTAACATATATTTTTTGTCAAGTTTTTGCACACAGTAGTTTTAAAGTCAAAGTCGAAAAACATAATAATGTGATAAAAAGGCATTTAATTCCTATATACACTAATACATATTGAAAAGCAACACACATATATATATATACATATATACTGCTCAAAAAGTTAGAACAAAGCAAGAAGTGAAAAAGCAATTTGTCATATCCATGCATGAGCATAAAATTGAGAATACAAGTGTAACAAAACGCAATATAGAAAGAGAGAAGTAAAAAACAATTGTATGAAAGCTTTAATTCTTTGGAATGGTATAAAGGACATGAAGTGATTTTTCTGTTTAACAATTTGGTTACATGTAAATGACAAAAAAACATTGTTTGGGAATGATACATGATGTGTAGTCCTCCCGAATTTTTAAGATTACCGCACACTTATTTAGAATGTATGCGATGACGTTATGGATGAGATTTTGGTAAATACTGTTTCTTTCTTGACGAAGTACAGTCGGCAAGTCTTGGACAGTAACAGGAGCTTTTGTAGCAATGCGTCGTCAAGTGTGTTTCCAACTTTCTCGATAGGATTAAGATCATACAAGCATGCTGTCAACTCCATACACCGTATTGTTTAAAATTCATGAAATTTCTCCATAACACCATCATATGGGAAGTGTCTGGCATTATCCTACAAGAGAACAAAAAGAGTCACCAATGGCTGCATCGTAAGGGGTGACATCGGATCTCAGGATCTCGTCTACATACTTTTAAGCCGTCAAATTGACATTTCAAATGATATGTAGGTCAGTACGTCCACCTATGCTGATTCCAGCTCATAGCATTAAACCACCTAGTCTGTAATGTGTCTTTTCTGAATGAAAAAAAAAGGATTTTTATGCCCCTTTCTCACCCTTCCAAAACACGTACAGCGTCGCACTTTAAACTGAGACTCGACCAAAAACACCAGGTGACTCTAAGCACTTTGCATCCAATACCAAAAGCGCATTTTGTGTTTTGCTGTCAATGGAATAAGCACTATTGGCCTACGTGCTTACGGAACACTACATGAAACTAATTTCTGATTGTTTGACTTGAGACCCTTCGTCCTGTGCCAAGAGAAACTGCCTTTGAATTTGCGTCGCACTGGTTTTTCTGTCTCGTCGAGATGTTAACAGGATATATAGGTCATTATTTTTTGTGGTTACATATGGAAGACCATGCACTGTCTGACGTTGAACAACTCCTGTTTCTTGGAATCAATGCTATAGTGTTATAATGACACCTTTTAACACTCCAACGGCGATCATTACAGCTTTTTGTGAGTTTGCCAGAATTCCAGTTGTTACTGTTGTTGAGTCCTTCCCGAAGGGAAGGAATGAAAGTTGCCAGAGCCTGTGAGACTGGTTGGACTTCATTACGATAGATGGTGACACCACCTATGTCCACCTCCACAATTTAGGCAAGGAGCTGGAGGGGAGGGAAATATTCTTCAGGCCCCTACACTCATGGTTTCAGCTACGATCGCCCACAAGACTTCAGGCTCACTGATTTTACGAGCACGTACACCGTGTGTACTCAGAGAGTATTCCAGTCTCCAGATAATACGCCAAGTCAAGGATTCCGGTAGATCACATTATCGTGACATTATTCAGCCACCTATTCTCAAACCAAAAGCCGAAAGGTTGAATTTTACGGCTGAGACAACGAAAACAACAGTTTCTGGAAATCCCGATTTCTGCCTTTATATCCCTTTTCTGGTTTCTTACCTATTTCCGTCGATTTGTATATGAAGTCTTATTCTGTTTCTTGTTACACTTTAGACCAAGGGATGGCGAACCTTTTTGAGACGTTGGTCAAATTTTGTACATATTTTCTTTAGTACAATCTCGTGGGTCGCGAACGTCCATTTGGATCAGAGTTAAGTTAGAAAAATTTTAACTAAGTATTTTTAAAACTGAACATCTTTAAAATTCAATTGCCTTAACGAGTAAAAATAAGCGAGGTTTGATGGTTTAAAATTATTTAGTAGGGCTAAAGTTCTTAAGTTTTGGTGCAAATGTGTGAGTGTTTGAATGAACAAGAAATGAAAATTACATAATATATTGTGAAGTAGTAGTAATTAAACTGCATATATATATAGAGAAATATATCGTTAATAATATTATTATTACTCCAATTACCTTCCCTTTATATATTTTCTGACACAGATATATAACATATATATACCTGCATTTTTTTGATAAAATGACAAATTCTAGCTCTGTTAAAGTTGTATGCAGTTATATTCCATATTCTATCAAATTATAAGTCAAAAATTAAGACATTTTTACTGGGACTAATAACGTGACTGTTTTTAGAAATACTTAAGATGCTTTTATAATTGAAGGAAAAATTTACTGTTGAAATTGTACTCAAACATTTCTTAACGATGATATTTTAGAATATAATTGTTGAAAATAAATAATTAATAATTGGGGCAAATTATAGTTTAATGTGATTTAAAATTAAAAATTAAAAATGGATAGTTATAAGGCATTAAAGCTAATACCTTTTTATCAAACGTGAAAGTCAAAGTTGTAGATCCCAACGATTTATTTACTGAAAATAATATGAGCATATTTTATTAATAAAATGAACAAAAATAATTAAAGAAATTAATTCGCAAACGATATCCAGACACAAGTAAACTGATTTTAATGTAATAAAAGTCATCTTAAAGAAAGCGGTGGGCGAAAGCGGAAGTAATGCTTTGCAGATGCAATAAATACATCAGCTTCTAAATGAAAACGGTATCTTAATAAAATAAAGCTATGTGCTAGTATCCTGAGCAAGGACAGTTTACTGAGATAGGGTAAGCTGTGCATCAGTATCGTAATGAATGGTGTGTCAAAGATAAGGTAAGGTATACTGGTACAATATGAACGTAAACTACAAGCGAGGACAGTTTCCAGAAAGTAATGCTATGGTCAGCCTCCTAAATGAGGCCAGTCTCCAAAGACAGGGTAAGCTATGAGTCAGCATCTAAATGAAAACGGTTCCAAAGAAACAGTAAGGCTTTGGAATTAACATCTAATGAGATGGTCTCCAAAACAGGGGTAAGGTAAATTGACACAAAACATTAGTTTCCTAAATATAACAGTTTCCTAAGACAGATACAGCTATATTAATATAATGAAAACTGCAGATTCTACCGTTTTATAGAAAGGCTTTAATGATGTAATCGATTCACTATCGTACAGTATTACTGAGTTTAAACTTGTTTTTAACTATTTTAGACTGTTTAAATGAAAAAGATTGATGTATCTCAGTAGTGATATATTTTATTATTTCATCAAGATATTTTGAAATAAAAGTATTTGAGCTATTGAAGGCTCTCATAGCCATTAAATTTATCTAATTAAATAGAAACAAAATATTTAAGTCGTACATTTCAGAAGACCTTTCAATTCTTCCAGCTTTTAAGGTCCCACGGCATACTTGAAATAGTAATATACCAAAATCTAGACTTCACTCTTTTTGGCCAATTTCATTTTTTAAAGGATTGAATTTCTTATTCCATGCCTTAGTTAAGATTTTATGATTTCTCCCGATGGAAAATGTGTTTATCTGGTAAAGACTCAACAACTTTTCTCATAAAGTATAAATTATTAGTAAAGGTGAATTCCAACTCATCAGGCAAATTCTTTTTAGTGTTATTAAATAGCTAATTTCTACAGTTTATTTTAATAAATGATTTCGTAGTTTTACACTTCCCATAATGGGGTTGCTTACTTAGTATTTAATTCTTCTTTCAGCCTCAAGGATTTATTTTATTTATTTTAATTTCTACTGCTTTCGCTTATTTTTATTTCTTTTTACAATCATTTGAAATTCTTCATGTCAATTTCCTCTTCACTTTTCTACGCCGTTTTGCTTGGAAAATCGAAACATCTTTTATTACACTTTTAAATCGTTTAAATGGTTGCAATTCTACAGTTCTTGGTTGTTTCATCAAGTTTCTGTAATATTTATTTATTCTTCATCTTTCGCGAGGTGCAAGAGCAACCATCATGAATAAAATCTACATTCCGTCTATAGCCTATTTGACGATTTTATTACGTTTAAGACTATAGCAGAATACAAATAAATTAGCGTAGATTTGAAGAACAATGTGCATAAAAATGAATTGTGCACTAAATAAACGAAGATTTAATTACTATATTTAAGATGATCAAAACGCAGTAGTTGCCTCCAAATCATTGGCAAGTTTTACTTATGTAGATGCACCCTAAGAATACAGATAAATGTAAATCTATATGTTGTCTTGCATTTCCGTAACTTTTCTTATTCTTCATCCATAAACTTCGGTACTTACGTATTAGACCATATTTTGGTAATACTTCACTGCGTTACTTTGGAAGAAGTAAAGTAAGTTCCCAATTTTAATCATTTTCATAACAGAATAAGAGAATAATAATGATACAAAAATTAATCATTAAAATAACATTATCTTCAATCCTTGTGCTTCAACGTAATGAGAAAGGGTGCAAACTATAAAGAGTAAATTTCGGTATGCTTTAGCAAAATTAGTGCGTTTGGATAACCGTAAGTCAGGTATTCCTTTATTCGTGATGAATCGTGCCATTTGACGTTATTCGATTCGATGTTATAGTACTTTATATATACGTATTCTATCCACATATATAATATGTATCTCAATCATCACCATACATATTTATCAATTTATTAATAGATGTGTTGGTTCTTTGCATCAAAATTACAATTGTTTGAGAAAATATTTTATAAAGTATCTACTATCACATATATAATATTATCTCAATCATCACCGTACATATTTATCAATTTATTAATAGATGTGTTGGTTCTTTGCATCAAAATTACAATTATTTTTGAGAAAATATTTTATAAAAGTATCTACTATCCACATATATAATATGTCTCAATCATCACCATACATATTTATCAATTTATTAATAGATGTATTTGGTTCTTTGCATCAAAATTACAATTATTTTGAGGAAATATTTTATAAAGTATCTACTATCACATATAATATATCTCAATCATCACCATACATTATCAATTTATTAATAGATGTGTTGGTTCTTTGCATCAAAATTACAATTATTTTGAGAAAATATTTTATAAAAGTATCTACTATCCACATATAATATGTATCTCAATCATCACCATACATATTTATCAATTTATTAATAGATGTGTTGGTTCTTTGCATCAAAGTACAATTATTTTTGAGAATATTTATAAGTATCTACTATCACATATAATATGTATCTCAATCATCACCATACATATTTATCAATTTATTAATAGTGTATTTGGTTCTTTGCATCAAAATTACAATTATTTTTGAGGAAAATATTTTATAAAGTATCTACTATCCACACTTAATATGTATCTCAATCATCACCATACATATTTATCAGATTTAATTAATAGATGTGTGGGTTCATCAAAATTACAATTATTTTGAGAAAATATTTTATAAAGTATCTACTATCACATATATAATATGTATCAATCATCACCATACATATTTATCAATTTATTAATAGATGTGTTGGTTCTTTGCATCAAAATTACAATTATTTTGAGGAAAATATTTTATAAAGTATCTACTATCACATATAATATGTATCTCAATCATCACCGTACATATTTATCAATTTATTAATAGATGTGTTGGTTCTTTGCATCAAAATTACAATTATTTTTGGGAAAATATTTATTTTATAAGTATCATACTATCCACATAAATAATATGTATCTCAATCTTCACCATACATATTTTCAATTTATTAATAGATGTGTTGGTTCTTTTGCATCAAAATTACAATTATTTTTGAGGAAAATATTTTATAAAGTATCTACTATCCACATATATAATATGTCTCAATCATCACCATATATTTATCAATTTATAAATAGATGTGTTGGTTCTTTGCATCAAAATTACAATTATTTTTGAGGAAAATATTTTATAAAAGTATCTACTATCACATATATAATATGTATCTCAATCATCTTATACATATTTATCAATTTATTAATAGATGTGTTGGTTCTTTGCATCAAAATTACAATTATTTTTAGGAAAATATTTTATAAAAGTATCTACTATCACATATATAATATGTATCTCAATCATCTATACATATTTATCAATTTATTAATAGATGTGTTGGTTCTTTGCATCAAAATTACAGTTATTTTAGGAAAATATTTTATAAAGTATCTTTTAAAGAAAAGTTAAATTTGGGCACACGGTTTGCGTTAGTTTTTCAGTACAGTACTGCTTGGATTAATTGGGAAAACACTTTTTACAACTGTTTTTAATTAGTATAGATTCAACTTGCATGCATGGTATAGCAAACTATTACAAAATATGTCTCCCTCTCCTTGAATGAGACCCTGTACAGTTTGGCATGATTCCACTAAATTAAATGAGTTTTTCATATCGTTATCACAGTTAAACTTTTATAACATTTTTCAATCGTTGCTTTCTTTGTTAGGCAGTCCATTTTACTTTCACACGTCTTTACAATGGTCCACAAATTTTCAAAGGCATGTACATGAAATTACCAAGCAATTCCAAAATCATTATTTTCTGTTTTTAAAAATTCGCTGTGTTAGCTTAGAAGTATGGATGGAGCAAAATCTTGTTTGAAGATACAACACCACCAGCTTGAACGTTTGCATCATATGCACAATTTTGCCTCTATTATAAAATGTATTGTTTAGGTTCATCATCCCCTTCAGCTGATACTAAGCTAACAGGTCCTCAAGTAAATAACCCCAAAACATCTGTTTCTGAGGATAACTGTTGAATAAGATATTCTCCGCCACTTCACCCCTGACAAATCTTGGTCGAAACCCTTGAACAAAATGCGTTTCGTCGCTGAATACAACCTTCTTCTAATCTTGTCCAGGCTGGGATTGATATTTCTGGCCCAATCAAAGTTTTCTTCATTGCGGGTAAAACTGTTTAAGCAATACGTAACTTCGAAATGCTAATTACCCTGGAATAAAGTATATCGATTCTTTTCTTTCAGATACAAGATAAATAAATTCTTTCTATGAATTCAGACAAATACATCAAGTAAAAATGTTCTTCCAATTTTCAGATGCATATAGATAGATATTAAATTTGAGACAAACGCAATACCAATGTACTACGTAATTTACATTGTATATCACGTTTTTTTACTTTAATCATTTGTATGTAGTTAAATTATTACTAAACAAGCTTCTACACTTTTATTGCACATTTATTTTTATTGATCTTCTTACTAAAATAATAATATTTGTGTATTCGAACATTGTCCTATGAATTTTTGTATTCGAATATAATTTTGGAAATGTGAAAAATCTCTCTTCTAAGGAAGGAATCAACTTGATTAAGATGTTGTGAAACACTTTTTACTGAAAAAGTATTAAATTAATAATTATATCTAATGCAGTTAACTACTTTAGGGTTTAGTTAAGGAATTTAATATCATTTAATCTAATATTAATTATATTATTGTTAAATCGGTGTTCTGTACACAGCTTCAGAAACAGAATAATTCAATTAAATTATATTTGTAATATATGTATGTTTATGCGAAAATTTATTTTTACGTTTTATCTTCTGACAAATTTTCTCATTTTTATTCCTCATTTCATCAATTTATTTATTTATATTATATATGTATATATATTAAAAATAACATTAAAAAATTAGCTTTTTGGTGCAAGCCGCTTATTTAAATAATTCAATGCAGTTAAGCAAATTAACACTTTTTTTGTTAATTATCTTAAAACGTTCAATACAAATATCTTTTTGGGTACTGTAAAACTGAGAAAGCCTCGAGAAATTACATTTAGTATTCAAATATCAGTATTCTAAGACATGGAATGAAAAATAAAACTAACTTTTTGTGTGTGCTTATGACCACATGAAAGAAGTGGAAACTTCTGATTTATTCTGGGTAAAGTATCCAGTTTTTCGGATACAGTATGTTTCTTTTAAGACATTTTTACATGCGGGCTTTAAGTAGCTCTCTTTTTCATACCCATTCATCGGTGGATTTGTTTATTTCATTCATTTTCTGTAAAGGGTAATGTTTAAATAATTATGCATTCTTATATATTAGTACATGATTATGTTCGACTTAAATGCCATTTGGTCTAATTATTTAATATTATTTAAATTTAAATTATACTTACGTAGATTATATTTATATGATAAATATGTTTGTATGGTATTTACGTACTATCCCAACAATGCTAACATTACTCGTCAAGATAACTCGCCAAGTTAACAACCCTGATTTCCAATGTATCTTACCCGCTCAATTGGCAACCATGTGCTTTCTTTCATATAATGTCACCAATACCGTTGCTACAATACGTAAGAACCGTTTAAATAACTTATATAACGTCAAATACCATTTAAGGCTAAGAGAACTTCTGCCCAGAGAGCCGTTTACTTTTCTTAAAACTCTCTTAAGAAAGCAAAAGAGAAGGTTTATACTTTTTCCCAATTAATGCTTTTATTTTCTCGTAATCTCCTAATTGTCACCACTAATATGAACCAAAATTTTGGCAACTTTCTCATCAATTAAGTTCATTAAAATTTCGGATTTTAATTCTTTTGGCACTTTTTTATGCTTAGAAGCTCTTTTGACTGAATCAAAAAATGATCCCATGTTTCTTTTCTTCTTATCGTCGATCTCTTACGTAAGAATATTCGGTACTTACGTTCTATTGCAACACTGCCAATGTTCAAAATAACTCGCCAAGTTAGCAACCCTATTTTGTTTGTGTCGCGCGCACCGAAATGGCAATTATGTTCTTCGTTTCATATATTGTCACCATTACGGTTGCGATAATACACGAGTACCGAATAATATTTTCCTCCAATTATATTTTCGCGTTACCTTCTCTTCTCTCGTTCACTCGTTAGAGTTGAGTGGAAGTAAACTGCATAACAGTAATATTGAAATAAAAAAAATAATACTTCACGGGGGAAAAGTGTGCATGCCATTATTACTTAAAAAAAACACTGGTCTAAAAAGTTTCCAATTCAAAACTAAGCTTGCGCCGTCGACCCGAGCCCGATTTCCGACTGCAGCCGACTAGCGTAATGCGCCCGAACCTGACGCTTAATTTAAACTAACTCTTCAGAAAAACGCGCCTAATGAAGTTATCACTTCAAAGACCAAAACAAAAACAAAACAAAAATCCCTGATGGAATAAATTATGGTTCTACCGATACAAACTAAAAAGAAAGTAACTAAGAGAACAATAATATTTTTCCTTTCAACTGACTCATTAAAATTTTTTTTTTGTAGCAACTGCTTATTAAATCCTGAAAATACCATAACCGTAAGATATCTGCGGATTTAAAATTTGTCTAAATGCTTGCTTCAAAGAAGTAACAAAATCTATCTAAAACTGCTTTAAAACATTCAGAAATAACATTAGACATCTTCTTTCTTTTGGCATGATTTTCTTCAAGTTTGTTTTATAGGAGTAATGAAGTCTTTTATTCTACTAATCTCGTTACACCCTGCGGTTATGTATAAGGGTTGTCTAAATGTAAATTAGGCAAGTTGAATAAAAAGAATGATTTTATTGCAAAACCAAAAAAAAAAAAATCGTTCTGAGGGTTGTAACACAGGTCCCATCGTTTTGGCAGCAGGTCTATGTCTTCACTCTAGAAAGAACATGGTTGATTCTTGAGGAAATTCTTGCCTGGCTTCCTTCACTTCATCATCCAAATGCGAACGTTTTTCTTCCTTTTGGGGCTTAGAGTGCTAGAAGTCACAGGGTGATAAATCTGGACTATAGAGTGGGTGTTCTAACACTTCCCAACGGATTTTTTATCGTTGTCTTGGTTTCACGGGAGACGTGCGGGTGGACATTGTCATAGAGGTCCTATATCATTTGCCGCATTTCTTGAAAACTTTTACACCAACGGTTCCAAGACGTTCAACCTAAACAGTGCTTACCATAGAGTGCTCTGGGGGCATCTTTATATGGCAAGACTTTACATTTGATGAACTTCCTCTACCACTAACAGGTTTCACTGTTAAACATCGTATGCGGTATTCACTTTCTACTGTCCTTCGTGTCCCTGTTTAGTGGATCTACTATTACATAGTTGCACTCATTATGACGCCATCGCATCTGCCCACTTTTCATTTGGGCAAACCTTATACAATGTTTGGCTATGCGCTCATATAAAAAAAAGTTCCTAGTGAAGATATCGTAGACATTCAGTATTCATAGATTCTCTTAATTTACTCGATCGCAACATCCAAGTCAGTCAATTATCAGCAATCGGACTAAGAGGCCACATAGTTCTGCGGCCTTTTAAAATCAATGTGTTACAATTCTTCTCAAAAGATGCAGTTATGTCGAACGAACTGTATTAAGGTCACTCTCACTCTGTTGCAGCAACTTCGTTTTTGCTGTTGAAGTATCTAGTTTTCTTCTGTCATTACGTCATGAAATATTTTCATAGACTATAAATTTTACAGTTTTCTGACTATGAATATGTTATAAGTATCCTTATTTATACTTTTACCACACGTAATTTGAAATCAGTTGCTTTCTGATCTTCTGTAATCATTTCAATTAATACATTTATCTCCAAAAACTCTTATTTCTGTCGGTACGTATCCGAACTGTTTTAGCTCAGCCAGGATATGTGAAACACCATTTTCATAACTCTTCGTTTCTACAGAATGGCAATATTACTATCGTTATTCAGAAATTTTTAAAATTAGAAAATGAAGCATAAATTTCCATTGCTCTTTATGTAAAAAATTGAGCCCTGTAAAAAGAAAGTTAAAAATAAAATAAAATGATAAATAATGTTAAGTTATGAACTTTACGAGTTACTAAGCAGAATCATGTTCACACGCACATATTTCGTTCCAGACACCATTAAAATAATATTTCTGCTTTTTATTTCTTCTCATATGCTAAATTGTAAATCATTCAAATCGAAATATCTGTGATTTACTTTTTCTCTACTGATGAGGTTACTGCAACCAATCTTTTTTTTTAAACAGCTCAATATTGAGAAAAATAAAATTAAAATCATAAAAGTATTCACATAATCTAATACAACCTCTGTCAATAAAGTTCGGGGAATAGTCCTGTAACAGTAACGTACATGAAATATTAACGAAAATTACTTTACTGTCCTTCGAAGTAGTCACCTCCCATAACCATGTACCGCTGATATCTGCTATACATGTCCTGGAAACTTTGTAAGAAGTCTTCTTTTGAGAGGGAGTTCAAAAGCCTCGTCACGTTTCGTTGGATGCCAGGAATATTGTCAAATCTCTTTACTTTCGAAGCGAGTTGGAGTCGTGGTAATAGAAAGAAGTCTGGAGGATTGAGATCTAGCTAGAGAGAGAGAATGGTGGATATTCAATTTGCAACACCTCCTCTTTTGCCAGGAACTGTTTGACGTCATTGGTTGTGTGAGGGCGAGCATTGTAGTGAGCAAAAAACCATGTACCTTGTTGTGTGCACTGGGATCGTACCCTGCGTAGACGTTTCATGAAACAGGTCAAAATTTTAATACACCTTGAAGCATTCATCGTCCAGTTATCATGCGCACAGTTAATCGACGATCTTTCTTGATTAATTTACTCACTTTTTTAATGTTTTCGCTACTGACGGAGGTCACCGATGTTTCACGACGGGGTTGTCAGAAACACTTTCCCGGCCTTCTCGAAAACGGGGAAACTGATGGTATCCACACTTCATGGACAGTGCTTGATCTTCATAAACAAGTACCAGCATCGAAACAGTTTCTGTATGTGTCTTTCCAAGCATAAAACAAAACTTTAAATTGATATTTTGTTTCTTCATTTTCCTGTTCTCAGTTGAGAACCAACGCACTAAACAAGCACTCTGTAAAACGAGTCTTACACGGAACACATATGCTCAACTGAACAAAGGTGGGGCAGATGGTGAACACCTGCAATTGCGCATGTGTAGCGTTTTGCTTCGCCAGTGTTGTCAGATCAGCCGTTCTGACTTCAATCACCGAACTTTATTGTCAGAGGTGTTGTACCTTTAAAACTCGATCTAAAATTAAAACTTGTGAGCTTAGCTTGGAGAGTAAATATTTGGAATATATAATTTTTTTTTTCCATAAGACATTTAATCGTTGGCAATAATTTTAAAATAAAATAATTTAATGCATTACTAACACAAGTTAAAACAGAAATTTTCGATGTTAATTTAGTTCTAAACATGTATATGTCTTATTGAAATCTCTCTACTTTTTTAAAATACGAATTCAAAATTATAATTTGAAATTCGTAAAAAACATTTAGACGGAATATGAAAATCACACACTATACAGATCTTATAATAATGAGCTGCTTTCACATAAATTCTTAAAAATTATGTATCTTTGCAATCATCTTTATGATAAATCTCTCGCAGTGGTATAATCAAATTCTTTTACAGAGGATGAATCAGGATTCAAACTTTATACATTCTCTCTCTCTCTCTCTCTCTCTCTCTCTCTCATTCCCAATTTACAAAAATAACTAATTGACTCTAGGACTATAAAAATAAAATAAAATAAATCTTCTGTAGAAATATGTTAATAAAACTATAAGAATAATGTTTTATTAACATATTTCCAAAATTGCATGAAAATAATGATAATAAAACAATCACCTTGTTTTGCAGACGATATTTCTACAAATACATTCACGATTTGATTTAATTTTCAAAAAAGCAAAAGATATTTATAAAGTAAATCTTACAAAAAAATTATCAAAATATTACATTAGAAGCAATAACATAAACAATGTAGAATAATTATGAAAATACAAATGCAACTTTGATATCAATGTTAATATTACATCTGGTGCGATAGAGATTTTATTTCGAGTACGAGAATATGGAATAGATAAATATTCTAGCTTCGATCTATGAGCATAATCGAAATAGAAACTGTAGTATAAGGATTATGTCTTCTCTAGTGTGAGATACTATTGTGGAAAGATGAGACGACAGATATTGTTCATGAATTATTCGGTAAACCTCATTAATATTCGACGGGTATCCTGAGAAGGCTTTGGAAATGACTCAAATCAAGCGACGTTTATTGTTATTGAATCAGACAATTTGATCTTGCAATTTCACTCTCGATTCGAATATTTACACTGAATATATATTAACCATAACTGTATCGTATTTGATTTCGGCGTGTTACTCTACGTTTTCTATATCAGTTGGAACTATAAAGAGTATACAATTAATTAGGAAATTTACTCACACAAAGATATTAGAGTAAACTTTGGTTGTAGCAGACATATAAAATTAATATTCAACATCTTGTATTATTATTTATATTAAAACTTCATACCTCCACAAAACTTGTAACTCAAACGTGGATAATGAATTATAATTTTTCAAACAAAATAAAGTATTTATGTGTCCGAAAAACAAAAAAATAAATAATCCATTGAATACAAGTGACAAAAAAGTATTTTTTGGCCAATAGTGAAATAAAACTTTCAATACGAGTTGATTCTTTTAATGAAGTGTAAGAAAGTTTTTTTTTTCATATCAAACTTTTAAGCTTTATTCTTGATGTGCCTGCTCTCTTCGAGTATCCTTCATTGTAATCAAGGTTAAAGATTTAATTTATTATTTAGATGCTTATATTTATTGGTTTTATATTTGTTTTTACTCGCGCATCCAAGTTCATCCTATTCGGATTACTAGAATTACACATGAATAATTAAAAAGAAAATATTTCAGCTAAGAAGCAAAGAAATTTTTTACAACTAAATTGGTATATTATGAACTGAGACATTCCAGAGTATTTGAGAAATTTTTCTGTACAAAAAAAACAAGTAAATACTAAGAAGAACGCATAAAATTACTAATTCTCAGTGTACTGACATAGGACAGTAAAATATCTGAGAATATTTATTGAAGCCAATATAGTTCAAATTCATCAAAACTGGTGTTTTATTTCAATTTCTTGGTAACATTTCTTACCCATAAATATAACTTTATATATGTGTGTAAAAATATAGGATAACATGGGTTTCCTAGCAAAAAAAATCATGCAAAAATGTTCGAAGACAACACAAATAATACCACAACATCTCCAATATGCATAAAAATGGGAAATGTAGGCAAAGCCTGTAACGGGTCTATTCGTGTTCGTCTTACTAATAGTTCTCTAGGGGGAAAATGGGTCTCTAAAATTTATTCTATTGAAAACTTTCCACCGAAGAAGATGTGATTACGTAAATTAAGACTTGCATATAAATATTAAACTTTCGAGTTAAGAGAGAGGTTATAGACTGCTAACAGAGCAGTGTTTGATTAGCCTGAAGCTAGGCAAGAGAACTTCGCTACTTATTTCATTAATATACTTTTGTTTGTAAAAAGCGCAACACCATGAAGATATCATAAGAATTAAATGAAATTTAATGCACGAACGACTTGTATTACTACAAATAAATGACGAAATTTTCAAAGCAAAAAAGCATTATTAAGTGTAGCCCACACGCGCTGCAATAAGTGCTGCTATGTGACGTGGCATGGAGTCAAACAGATTTTGAATGCCTGCTTGTAGAAGAGAATTCCATATTGCTTGTATGCGCAGCAAAAGTTCGTCTTTTGAAGCTGGAGGACGCGGATCCCAAGCGAGACGCCAACCAACCAAATCCCACACGTGCTCAATAGGCAATATATCCAGCGAATAAGCAGGCCAAGGAAGAAGTTGCATGTGTTGGGCTGAACAGAAGTCTCAAACAGTCTTTGCAACATGTGGGCATGCATTATTCTGCTGAAAAAAAGCTCCAGGCATGCCTTGAAGAAATGGAACGATTTCGGGCTGTAGCACTTTACGAACGTACCTCTTGGTATTGAGATTACCATCAATTCGTAGCAAATTGGATCGTCCATGATACGAAATCGCACCCTAAACCATAACTCCAGGTGTTGGACCACTATGTCGTTCGATAACGCACTCTGGAAGGCAGCGTTCACCAGCGTAGCCTCTAATACGAATGCGGCCATCATGGTCCCACAAATTTTCTGTAGTTTGAAATGCACTCAGAGCTCGAAATGATGTTATGAGCCATCTCAAACTTTGCAACCGCATTAATCGCATATTTATCTTTCTTCATTTCTCCATTCATAGAATTTCCGGTAAGATCAGTGGACGTGGCACCTTTGTGGTCTTGATCACAGACTTGTGGCCGGCGAGTAATGAGTTCGAATCCTAGTGTTTTTGAAGAACAGCCGAGAACAGGCTGATGTATGTTAAATCTATCAAAGCTGAAAGCTCTATCATCTATCAAGCTCATATTTGGTGTGGAAGTGTGGAGAGTTGGGTGACAATTCAAATATTCTCCTCGTTACTTAACCAAAGATAAAATTACGAGGTATGTTTCCAATAGGATTCCTGTTGCTCTAGAGCGAAACATTAATACAAATTCAAATCCCTAACGTCATCAGCATAAGACAAACACAAACAATTTCTAAACAATGAATCTTCAAGGATAAATATATTGGAAAAAATAAGGTCATTGCTCCAACTTAGTACCGAAAGCGAAATAGCCAAGCTGAGTCTTGAATTTTAAGGCGAAGTAATCCAAGATTTCGATTTTAAATTCAAAACTATCTTATGTATTTTATTCTTTTGAAGCTTTACTGATTCTGACTCCCATTTCTTCTAGGGTTCAAAGAAAAAAAAGGAGTTTTGTTGAAGGAAAATATATTCCTTTATTCAACCAAACAAAAAATAGTCTAGTGGTTTCAACGATTTTTTTTATTATATTCTGTAGCTTCAAACAAACTGGTGATAACTACTTTTTTTCCCATCACGATTTCAATACCATAAACCCATCGATTCAGAGTGGCTTTCTCATCTCCCCGGCACTAAAATATTTATTTCGGTGGCTATTCTGAAAAAAAATCTCCGGAAAAAAAAGGAGATTTATATTTATCTCGCTGTGTCTTATAGTGTATTGAATGAGAATGTCATTCAGGAAAATGACTATATTCATACGAATTCTATTGATTCAATGTACGAATCCAATAGAATATACAGTTTTTATACGATAATAATATTTATATAATGCTTTGTTTACAGCTTATATACTATAAGCATATTAAAGAAAGAACAGTTCAAAGAAATTTTTTTAGTTTAAAAAATACTAGCTGGATCTTCAATCATTTAAAAATTATGATATTCTGATATTTAACTTATCTTTCTTCAAGATAAATTGTCAAGAATTGCTTACTGCAGTCCATATACACTTAATTCAAATAAAAGCGGGTAAACTTTAGGATAAAGTTTCCATCTAGGTTGGATGTTTAATTATAGCAAGTACTACTGTGTACTACCATGTACTACTGGGGTCAGCAACCTTTCAGCTCTGCCGTGGCAAACCATTCTACCTATATGATTACCACGCACCACACCATAGGACATGTTTGAAATATTTCCATTCTCCTGATACGGCATTCAGAGTTAGAAAATAGAGGTCAATAATATAGATATTTACAGCTTTATTTTATATTAATTTTACATTATTTAAAGATTCTTCACAGCAAAAACTAAACAGCATACAATATATTTACTACTTTAACAAAAAAAATCATTAAAATTTTACAAATATTAAGTATTTTTAAAAACATTTGTTAATGTAGGAAATACACAACCAAGAAAAAATTTCCATTCATTGTAGTTAAAAAAGAAACATAAATAAAAATTTTAATGATAATCTTTGCACCGCTCTATTCTCATATCACAAAAAACAGGGGTAAAATTTGTGACTTTTGATTTCACACGATTCTGAGCATTCAGTTGTTAAACAATTTCTTTGCTGACTCGAAATAATTTTCACATGAGGAAAAATGTTTTCTTCAGATATGTAGAACCAAAAGCGGAAAGCAGAGTGCGCACAATTTTCTCTCTTCAAACAATATAAAACTCTCCAGCAATGCCATTCAATAATTTACAAAATAGCTGTACATTTGTCTTTGTTACCTATCAGATTTTTCTGTAATTCCGTAAGTGTCCATAATTCTTAAGATGTTTGTCAAATAAGGTCCATTACAATTTTTTCAACTTCCATCCACTCAGAAATTGACAAATATGTACAGTAGTGTAGATTGCCACTGAGAATTGTACCACGTTCCATAGGTTGCCGACCTTTGGTATAATATTTCAAGTCGGCCGAACAAGAATTCAACTCCAGAGAAAAAATAAATAAAGAAAAAAAAACATGAAATTCATTATAAAATATATTTCAAAAATTAATACTTCAATTAAAATTCAATGGACTGAGATAATGGTCACACACGAAATCGTAGCCGGCTTTGTTTAGCCACGGAATTTAGTGTAGGTCGAGGTCACTGTATGGAGGTGCTCTGATTAGGTTTTCTGATTTCCCTGGTTTTTCCATTCACGGGAATGTAATTGTCGTTCCCAGAATTCCCGGGAATCCATCAAGCTTTCAAAAAGTTTAAAAACAAGTTATTTTTAAATACAATCAATAATAAATATATAAAATAAGGATACACATATAAATTCATTCCAAAATTAATACTTATTTATAAAATGAGCTAAAAATTACGAAAACACATAACAAATTGATTATTCCTTTTTAAAATAGGATTTCAAAAAGTATAAGCAATTTATACTTTTATGACTAAGGCATGGAAAAAATGTTACAATTAAAGATTTTGTAAATTAAAAATCTGGGGGGAGGGGGGTCACATTTGAAAAATATTTACTAAAAAATTAATGTTCCTTTACTGACATGCGTTTGAAAATTAACCAGTCAAATCTGAATCAATTATTTCTCTAATGTTGTTACTATGACATAAATACTTGAAAACTCATTTGCTGCTGAAGTGCCGATTATGTACGTTAAAAATATTAATTGTTGTATTTAAGATATTTTATTTGTATGACCAATTTCTTGTTTATAGAATTGCTATATTATTGGAAAATAAATATTAACAAATATTAATATAAGAATATCACACGTGAAGGTAAATAATAAATAAGAAAAATTTCGAGATTGCTTATAAAAATATTCTCCCCCAAACTGTCTGTGGGTTCATTCCCTTCTTCAAAATGCTGATTCAGTTAAATAGCTCATAATAAAGACAAGTATTGGAGAAAATTTTCTAAAAAAGATTAAAAAAATAATAGTTTAAAGTATTATAGTACTTACGTTATCCACATAAACCAAGATCTTGGAACTTCGATCAGATAGTGCTGGTTGGCTATGAAATGCGATTGCTTTGAGGACTCTTAAATTGCAAATTTTTCAATTTTTTGAAAAAAATATATGTTAGAGCCTCAACATTTCTGAGCATTTTGATACCAAAATGTTGTTGATACTGTAAAACTTTCCGAAGTTATTGAGAAATATCTAGAGAAATTTTAAACAAAATCCCTATCTCTTTCGTATCTTTAACTTCATTTTTCTCAAAACAACAAATTTTAGCTTGCGCGCAGAAATTCTCAGAAACTATTTATGATATCGATTTGAAATTTCATACACGTGTTCAAAGTATGGCTCTTCATAACATATACTTCAATTTTCAAAAAAAGTTTAATAACTTTTTTTTATTTGAATTTGAATTTATTTTTTTTTTTAAATTTTAAAATTTTCGTTGTAATTGTATTTAAAAAATATTTTTTTTTCTCTAATTTTTTTAAAAATTAGTATAACTTCGAAAGTGAACATTTTTATACCAAATAAAGTTAATTTTGAAAATTTTGATCAATTTTGTACTTCAGAATCTTGCGCTCTGTAAAATACTAATTTTCAAATTTTTGAAAAATTGTCCAATTTTTATTTCCTTATAAATTTTAAAAGATTTTCTCAAATTCTCCAGAAATTTGAGAACGAATGTAAATATATGTGATTATCATGTGATAAAAATTTCAAATGATTGTTTTGCTTTATTGCTAAGTTACATTGGTTTCAAGAAGGATATTTTTTTCGAGTGCACAGATATTAAGGGTCCTGAGACCCCTTAAATATCCAATACTTCTTGATAACGAAGCTCGATACACAGATAGATAGAATCTGGACATATACTCCTTCCCACCAATTTCATTACCATTGACTGTAGCAAAGGGTTAAGGTAAAGCAGAAACCATGTAACCCTGATTTTTCTCAAGACAGGAGTTTAAGCTTCCCTGCGGGAAGCAGGTACTCCAATATCTATTCAACTTATGTATCCTTCCCACGGCTAGCTGTAAAAATTCTCACCAATAAAACAAAAAAGCGTTATATATAATCTTTCTTTCTCACATTACATTTTTACCCCACAGTTGGAGTAACGAACATTCCTTCATCCAGGAAGTTGGGGGTGAAGGATCGCAAATTGCCACAGTAGGGTCAACTAATGATGTCCGATGTTGAAATCTACAGTCAAGTCAAAAATAACTACCTCATAGATAAGTGAAGCCCCTTGCAATCCCTGTGAAATCCCGGGGACGAAGTATAATTCCAGAGAATAGAAAAAGTACAGAATGAAGTTATGATTTCCCGTTAAAGAAACCCTTGTGCTGTAATCGTGTGAAAAAAATTTCAAATCAATTGGCGGGAAGTCTAAGTTGTGACGGGTGCTTACGCGTTTCACTAACCTTCTCTCGACTTCTTTAAATTGTTTTATTTATTTCAACCAATCTCCTCCGAGAGTCAAAAAGTGTGACTTATGCAAACGAGATATTTTCGGGTTTAGCGAGTTCGAAAAAGATATAAAAGGGAGAAATGAAATGAAAAGAAAAAAGGAGGGTTTTTGAGAGAGTAGTTTTTCTAGTGGAAATATATTCGTCGGGAGAAGTCTATTGAAAAGTATTCATTAAATCGGTTCGGGACGGAACTGAAAGATAGCTGAGATTGAAGCCGCTCATTGAAGCAATCCAGATATAGAAGAACCTGCCTTAAGAAAAGGTATCAGGTCAGTTGTTTTCATAAATTAAATATAAATGTGTAGCTTGATTGTACGCGTTGTTCTCCGTGGATTCAGTTAGGATTCCGTCGTTCATAATCGAATTCTTCTCGTACTCCACTTTATTTTGTTGATCTTAAGGTTTGAATAGTATTTGTGTAATCTCTCAATTAAGAAAGGTCAATAAATAAGATTTATTTATTAAATTAGTTGTAATTAATTATGGATCCAACATATTCAGATTTAGATAATACGCGAAGGGGAGTTAATAATCATAGGGGTAGTGATAGGCTACGACAAAGTTTGAAGAGAGAGAGTGACTTTACAAACTTCTTCAATGTAGTCCTCCTTATCTGACCGTGGTCCAAAATTATGTTGTCGGTCGCAACAAACACTCGCGTTGTCTTAGTATACGGCGTTAATAAGCACACTCTCTGATACTCAACTAAAATTTGAAAATCTGATAATTTGTTGCTGTTGACATTTAGAGTAAAATAAATAAAAATGAAACTAAGCTAAAATTTTTGTCCTACTTATTTCAAATCTTACACACAATCTGGTATTTTCTTTCCCAGCGTTCTGAGGAAAATGTATTCTTTGAAATACTCGGATCCAGTGCAATTTAAATGAGAAATAATAAATATTGGAAAATAAAAGTATTTGATAACTATTCATCGTAAGTTTTTAAAAAACTCAGAGTATTTCAGAACTTTTATAGTAGATGGTAGATATAGAGAACATCACAACACAAAAACATTTAGGTAAGAATGTAAAAGGTGCTAAATGATGAATTGATGTATAAATGCAAGAAATGAACACATAAAACTAAACATATGTTTCTACCAAAATCAACAGTAACAAACCATTCTATGTGGCAATGTTAACGATAATTTGTCTATCGGTACTAATTGTATATTCACAATTTTGCAGTATTTATCTCTGGATAACTATTTTCAAGGTAACATTTGGATTTGAGATGTTTCGTAAAAATCGTCTGAATTTTGAAAACTTTATCATGTCACTAATGCATCAAAAATGTCGTCTGCTGATGAAATAAGTTGATTGTATTATTTATGTGATTGGAAATCAGTTATTTTTATTGTCTTTTTTCTTACAGTTTTTATTTAAGGCGATATGGTACTATCTTCACTATTTTTTTTATTTTTAATATTTGATATTTGGTTTTAATTGTATTTCATAAAGGTTAACATTAAATAATAATTCGATACAAAAAAATTTTTAATTTGTTGCAAAATGTTTGTAAAATTTAAATTTGTTTAGCTTTTTTAAGCAATTTTTAAATCTCTACGGCTTTTTTAAATATGCCTCTTTTTATTCAAAATTTTTTTTCAAAGTAACTTATACTATACTACATAAAACTGTACATAGGTTTTATTCTGCTGCAGCTCTTTAATGCTTTATTAATTTTTTTGTAAACTCCCACAAATTCTCAAAAAAACATTAATTTTGATTTTTAAATTTTTAGAAAAAGTACTAAACATGTTAGAGCTAATTCCATGCACAGTTTACAAAATATACATTTCAGAACATGTATAAAAAATTTCAAACCCATACTTCAATTATCAAAAAATCCTCAGGGTTTTGAATAACAGTATATGTACAAAAATTCAACATGGAGAAATATGAGTTTGAAGTTTTCATTCCATGAATAGCATGATATAATATTCATCGAATAGTCTGAAACTTTTATGAGCTATTAATTAGCTTATTTAAAACTACTTACCATAAAAAATTGCACAAATGTAGAACAATTAAACAGTATACTGCCATAATGAATACATAGAAAAAAACGAATGAAATATCAATATTTTATAAAACTTTATCTTAATAATTATAATAAAAAATAAATACACACACTTCAGAGCTAATTCCATGCTCAGAGCTAATGCACAACATGTACAAAAGATGTTTATGCTTTTATTTTTTATTTCCTTGATTTTAAAAGCCTTCGCATGCTAAATATTGTACACGAATAAAAGCAAAATCAAATAACAATTTATAGGTAAAATACATCAAATCTAAGAACTGCATATGTGCATTTGTTTAAATAAATACCTTAAAATATTTTAATAATAAAAGTGTTGAATCTCGCACAAATGGGATATATATATATATATATATATATATATAACCAAAAACAAATATATAAAAATGGGAGATTTTTTCTAATCTTGCGAATTAGATTTTTAATTATCTGAGTTATCAAAATGAGATTTAGTATTTGTGCTTTGGGAGAATCCGTTTTCAAGTTTTAATTTCATTCATAATAATATCATAAAAAGCACGCACACCTTTTAAATCTTTACCAAATTCATTTGATCTTCCCAGTAAATAATTCACAAACTAGAATTTTTCTATTAATTGCACAATTCTTTCTTAAAATGGTTTATTACTGCATATATAATGTCAATCTCATTGATGCGCATTAGAAAAATAATTCATTCATTTTTATAAGGCTCTTTTCTAGCAGATAATCTGTAATGTAGGCGTGGTAGTTGCTGTTTAGCATCAAACATTGCTCCATTACTTAATAAAAAATACAGGTAAAGCTTTGAAATTTTGCAGGCATATTTACAAAGGTTTGGGTTATCAAATAAGCCAATAAAAATTTCGACAGTTAAATGATTTTTAGGGTACCATATCGCCTTAAAACTAATTTTTCTGTTTTATACTCGGAATTGAAAATTGTATGTAAATTCTCTTTCACATTCTACTTTCGTATTTTATGGTATAAGGATTAATGCAAATTTGCGATATCAAAAATATATGATCTGTAATTGACTAAAAATATTTCTTTTACAAAAGAAACACACGCGTTTTCTATTTTGCGTGAGTTTTAATTTTATTTATGCATTCTGAAATAAATGAGAAAATTGTGATTTTATTTAAAGCTTCAACACTTGCATGACCGATGGAGTGCTTTTCACATATGAAAAAGTATTTCTTGCATATGTGTAGTAAAAATGGTTATTTAAATGATGAAACGGGTTGTTCAGAATCACGCAACTGAATATTCATAAACAATAGTTTTCTACTCTTATTTTAGGTAGTTTTCAGTAATTATTACAAAAATTACCAAAGACCTGCACTTACCAATGTTGTTACAAGCAAAAATTCCTATCATTTCTATTATTTTTCTTCCTAGTGACTTATCCCGATAAATGATTCCATGCCTATTTTACATTAGTTTTGTATTGATATGTTAAATTAACTTGTTAATAAATGTGTTTGTAAAAATTAGCATGAGAGGTTTTTTCTCCACATACAAGGAGTTATTGTATTTACGAAAAGCATATGTATGTATTTCCATGAATTTAAACTTATAATTTTAATATTTAAATAAAAAACTCTACATGTTAGTCTAAGGTTAGTCTAAGGTTATGAAAAACAGAACTAATAAATGCCTTAAAAATGGTGCTATGAAAATTAAAAATAATACAAAGTTGTAAAGTTTAGGAACAAATAAATAAAAAATTAAATTATCAAAATATAAACTTATATAAGGGCGCATAAAATTAATACGAAAGGTGCATTTCATTTTTTTTCACCAATATTTGATGTAAATATCTACCCTTTTGAGCTATCAAAAACACACATGCGAAAACGATTGAAATGTGGAAACTTTTTATTATTGAATAAGTACAATTCCCTTTATTTTTCTTCCTTTTTTGACCCTATTACCAAAAAGGAAATACCAAACTCCTTGGTCAGAATAAAGGTAATATACAAGGAGTGATCAAATGAAAAGGTACGAAACGACACGGTGGGTACAAATATAGACTTTATTCAAAATATACACCATAGGCCTGAGCACAACGATCCCACTGATGAACAAGCCGCAGGATTCCTTGTTCCCAGAATTCTTGTGGCTGTGACGAGACCCAGTCCTTCACAGTGTCCTTGAGTACGTCGTCCGAGTTGAAGCGCTTTCCTTTCAGGTGTTTCTTCAGTGGACCAAACACATGGAAATCACAGGGTGACATGTCCGGACTGTAGGACGGATGGTTCAGCGTCTCCCATTGGAACTTGTCCAGTTCCATTTGTGTGACTCTGGAGACGTGTGGATGCGCGTTATCATGGAGCAGAACCACACCCTCCGTGAGCAGCCCCGGTCTTTTGTTCTTGGTGGACTTGCGTAGGCGTCGGAGTGTCTCACAGTACACATCGGAGTTAATGCTTTTTCTGTGCTCGAGTAATTCTGTGCTCGCATCATTTGGACGCCACTTTTTATAAGAGCCTTTGCTCTGTCCTGCGCATGCGGGCACCCGCGCATGATCCGATCCCAGTCAGAGTCTCCAATGGCATCCCGAGATGTCTCGCTACATTCTCCCTTGGCGGAATATGCAAATATTTAACTGTTTCATTTTTATGTCGTTTCGTACCTTTTCATTTGATCACCCCTTGTAGTTTTGTGCGCATATATCAAAAAATAGATTAACTCGTGATGCAAGTAATTTTCTATCAGAAATAGAAGAGGGGGAAAAAAAGAATGTGAAATTTATACAATGCCTCTTATTTTATAATAAGATGTGAATCTCTGTATACATTTTCTTAATTATAACTTCAAAATATTTTTCGAAAATGCTCCAACTTTTTGCAGACTTAAGCTAATAATTTCATTATTTATGTTATGCATAGGTAAGAGTCACAACTTTTTACCCAATGAAATAATTAACTCGTTTTATACATCACTTATATCAAAAAACATTAAAGGCTTAAAGCTGAAAATTACAAGCAACATAATAATTGCTGATATAAGCTTTTAGTTCATGATAACATGTAAAATGTCAACATATATAGCTTTTTTTAAATGTTATTTCTGAGTTCTCGGAAGTATTTTTGTGTTGCTGTTCATAATATTTTCTAAGAAAATGAAGCTGCAATAATAATAAGTTGGTTACCATTTATTAAAAGACTCGTAAATATTAAAATATTTTTCCTCCACCTCTCTGCGAGTTCTTAGATAAAAATTAAACAAATATCATTTCGCATTTCTTGACAATTTATTATTTTAAAATTTTCATATTTGACTCATTTTAAATAACGTTACAAAATTCTCAATCGTCTTCACAGTTACCACTAATTAGAAATTTATGCAAAATAAAATTTTCACGTGTAAATCATTTAAAAATGGCGCCAGAAAGTCTTTTGTAGAAATTATGTTGAGAATTTACGCCTCTAGTGAATGCTCGAGCAATTACCGTGTCTCGCCGAACGTCTAGACTGCTTAAGTTTTAGATAACATTTTAAAATGAGCAAATTTTCATAATTTTATGAAATGTGTTTTCTTTCAACAGGACTGTCATCTTGAAAAAAATATTCTACAAAGAATTCGTGAAATTAGTGTAATTACTTCACAAAATAATCTCTATTTTCGTGCAATGTTCCCTTACAAAATGGCTAGTAAGTAGATATGCATGGTATAATAAGCATACTTTGGAATAACCTGTCTCTATACATGCATTAGAATAAGTATAACATATATAGATATAGAATACACTTATACATTTCTTGAAATCCCGAAATCCAAATGAATTTTCAACCCTATTCTAAAATGTGAAGTTCAATCTATTGATTATACTAACAGGTATTTTTGAAAAAATTGAGAAATTAGACGAAACTTTCATTAAGTGGCAGCCTTTTATTTTGCTACCTAATAACTTTTGATTAATTCTAAGCAATTGCATGCAACATACAAAACCGTTTTCATTTTATATACATTAAAGAAATTAAATATTAAAGATACATATTTAATTGAATAAACATATAACTGAACTAGCTGATATAATCGTTCTTCGAATGGGGGAATTCAAAAATCAAAACGCAAAGATTGAAGAATAAATAAGTTTTCAATGATTTAATCTAAAAGAAATTGCAAATTAAACACACACACAAAAAAAAGCTTTTAACATATCTCTGCTCAACAAAAAGTTTTTCTGTCGAATTTGAAGTTTGTAGATTTAATACCTGAAATAAGGGATTTTTTTTTTATTTCTAACGCCCCCATAACTAACTCCCTATTTGGTTGACTTTTGAAAACCAACTTATAAACTGATCGCTGCTGAGCAGAAGTAACATTTTTTTCCAAATTTTAAGTAGGTTTGTAGTGTGTCATAAAAAGTAATATTTGTAATATAAAGCACTCTCGAAAAACCTCTTGCGGATTGATTTTCGCAAACCTTTATTTAGCAGATTTCTACTCCATGAAATTAACGTGCCCACTAATTTCATATCTGTAGGTTTAATAGCTTCAAAATTTAAAATTTATTTATGATTCCCTCTTAACCACTCAAAACCTCTTGAGATGTATTTTTGCCAAACCTTTTTTTAGCGTAACTCTTCTCTATGAATGGAATATGCATGCTAAATTTCAAGTCAATAGGTCTAATAGTTCAAAAATGGAATAACTATCTGTAACGCCTCTTTGTCCCCTCGCAACCTCCTTGGGGTGCATTTTCATAAAAGGCCTTTTTTTAGCAGTTATTTATTCCATGAAAGGAATGTACCTGCTAAATTTGAAATCTCTATGTCTAATAGTTAAAAAACGAGAATATTTATCTATAACGGCACTTAACCCCTCCCATCGCATGTTGAACTAAGGAAAAAAACTCTTCCTTAGCGGATCTCTACTCCATGAAAGGAACTTGCCTGATAAATTTCAAGTCTCTAGGTCCAATACTCCAAAAATGGAATAATTATCTGTAATGCCTCATCAACCAACCCCCCTTGGAGACTCTTTTTGAAAAACATCCTTTGTAGCTCATTTTTAATCCATGAAATAATAGTTGAAAATTTATAAAACAATAGTTCATGTCTAGTAGTTCAAAAGCGGGACTCTCTTTTATCTATAACGTCTCTTTAACGCCTCGAAGTCTCTTTGGAGAGCGATATTCACAAAGCCCTTTCTTAACATATCTCTACTCCAAGCTAGGCACAAGGCTTTCAAATTTGATACGGGTATGTCTAATAGTTCAAAAACTGGAGTATTTATTTATAACTTCAAAAACTTCCTATATACAGTTTTACATTTAAGAGATAAAACTGAAAAATTTGTTTAACATTACGACACAAAAATATATATATGGTGCATGTTTAAAAACATTTTTAATTTCAAGTACAAACGAGTAGCTTTATAAAATGTGACTACATCTATAAGATACAGAATCAGAACCATATCCATGAAAATCATTTCTCGCTTTGATAGTTTATGTGTTGTATAATCCTTTTATTTTTTTAGAAGATCTTAACATTTTTATTATCAGTAGTAATATATCTTGATTAACTTTAGCGACAGAGGTAAAGGGGAGTTTTGTTTAAATAAATACAGTTACATAAAAAAGTTTCAGGCTAGAGATAACATTTCAAATTAAAATATATCACATTGGTTGCAGGAAAGATATTCTCTCGCTTTGCTTATATAAGTCTTATTTGCTGAGTTCTAATAGCACCAATATATATAAAATCTTTGGAACGAGAAACATCTTCTGACCAAACTTTTGGGATATCAGACTCCTAAGAGAGCGATATGGAATTTCTCAAAACTGTGTGGATTCTTGTTACATTGATGATCGACACGTGATGTGGAATGATTTCGAAGGATTCAAAATTTAAAACTGGCCCAGCATAAATATCTAACAGTTATGTGTCACGTTTCTTATTTATGTTTGCTCGTAAACCACATAGATCTCTGTAGAGTATTGTTATCTTACGTATATTTAGATATTCCCTTCATATACGTAAGCAATGTTACACGAATATAATATCATGCCCATGGTAGATGTAACATTACAAGGAGGTATATAATCAGAACGAGCATTTTCTTCGGCAGGGCAATTTGTAACAAGAATAAGAAGCCGTTTGAACGATGAAACGCTGTATGAGCTGTGTTTTTTAAAAACTTATTTACAAAAACACACGGAAGGAAGAAATGTTTTTTTTTTTAAATTTCATTATGTACTATTTTTATTTGTTTTTTTATAAGGAATTAATTATTTTTTATTTTAATAAAATTAATATTAAACCAATCTTTAATTATATTTTCAGTTTTATTATGCAATTTAACTATGCTAATGTGTTAGTATTTTTAATGAATAGTCCATTCCTTATCCCGGGCCCAATCCCGGAATTAGGATAATGTAATCCCGAAATCCCGGGATTGAAAATATAACACGGGATTGCAAACTCTAACATCGAATGTGCACAAGTTTGACGCCATGTGCATGAATATACATGTCATTTCATGTTATAACAAAGTCTGTAACACTCTCTTGTTCAAAACTAAATTTAACTTCTAAGAGAGAGAGAGAGAGAGAGAGAGAACAAAACTAATACTGTGTAAATGATATTCTAAGTACAAGGTGTGTGTACAGTTATCAAATAAGGTCATATTAAATTGCATGCGACTTGAACATGGTAAAGACTGGATCGATTGCGAGCAAAACATTTTGCACGAAGGGGCAAGGACCCATAAGTAAAGTTAGACCAAATTGTTGTTGACAAAGCGATATTGAGAGGCCTTACAACATTCTCCATTCGATCTCGAATTCTTTTTCCCCCGAATTTTCATTTATACTGACCTTTGAAGTAACTTTTGATGAAATTCTTAGCGAATAGGTTAAGCATTGTAGGACATCATTATGAAATACTTAAGCAATTTGAAAAACAACAGTACCGTGAAGGGATGTCACGTCGCGAAACAAATCACAATGTTTATGAAGATAGTTTATCAAGAAATAATTAAAAACATGCTGTTTGTATGAAATGTTTTATATAAATATGAATGTTACAATTACTTGGGTTGTATCTTTATTACCGAAAACTTCTCGAATATATATATATATATATATAGCTTTATAAATATTTTGTTTCCCAAAGAATAACATACAATAAAAAAAATCAAAATACATTCACTAAGATACATTCACTAATGATGCAATCTTGATTGATGCAATTGTTTTCTCGTGCCATATTTTTGAAACAATATTAAATTTTATTTTACTTGCTACTTTGCAGTTTCATTATAGTTGGATTTTTATTTATTTAGTTAGTTTTATATTACCGCATATTTATTCGAAACTAATCCGCACTTTTTCCAATGTCAATGCTACTGAAAATCGGATGCGGCTTAGAATCGAAGGCAGAAAAATTCATTTTATGGGAGAAATTGAACAGGATACTGAAGGTTACATAGATGTGTTCGTATATGTGTATATGCGTGTATGTGTTTAAAAGTTTTTAATACTTTTAAAGTGTGTGTAAATTAATTATTCCCTTCTTCTTAGTTCTCATTTTATATTTTTTTAAATTTCGCAAATATCGATTTTGTTATTTTTTTCCCAAAAATAAGTTGAATATTTGCGGTGAGGCTTAGAATGGATGGCGGCTTATATTCGAATAAATACAGTATTTTTTATCTTGTGAGATTTACTCATAAGTTTCTAAACTTTGAAGAATTATTACGTCTGTGACAGAAAATTATCATGAAATTATAAAGAAAACAAAAAGAATGAATAATTAATTAATTTTTCCTTGTTTCTAAAACTGCGGTTTTTTTTTCTTTAATAGCTTCTAAATATTCGAATACAATCTTCATGAAGTGCGTCATAACAATTTATAATTTATAAATTAATTGCGTCTCTTTTCAGATTGTTGTAAACTATATTTACTATGGATATTTTGATTTCGAATGCTCAAAACCATTGTAACTCAGTTTATCATTGTCACTAAAACTTTTATTTCTGTCATTCTATTGTTTTCTTTTCAATAATTCCACGGTGTAGTTCATGTAGTTTTACAATTAAGTGTCCGGCTTTTTTCGAGTTACAACCTTGTGTTTATAGGGAATTATATTAAAATAATTTGTTATCTTTATATATATTCTTAATTCTAACAATCTTTTTTGGTGTTTATGTATGGAAATTTTACTATTTGAAAGACATGTAGAGTATAGTTATGTTTTTAAAAAAAAAATAAAGGAAATATGATTGGATTTTATTAAAACATAATAGTCGCAAACCAATGTTACTAGATAGAATATTAATTATACCTCCTTATCTGAAGTATGTCCTAAGTATACTTTAAATAGTAAATGAATTGAGCTAAAACTGTAAATTTCAGAAGTTTCTGATTTATATTTTAACACAATAAAAATGATCCATAAATTGTGACGAAGGTTAATTTTATTTTTTTTATTCATCCGCTTAGAATGACTCAGATTAAGTTGTCTAAAATTTTTATTCGTTTGTCACTCGTTTCGAATTTATTTGGTGGTCGCGGTAGCCAAGTGGTCTAGGCGTCGAATCGTGGCTAGCATGTCATGAGTTCGATCCCAGTACCACTGAAGACCCGCTGTGTAGGGGAGCGATGCACGTAAAATCTGTCGAGAGCTCAAATGTCCTCCCGTTGGTGAGATGTGGTAGTTAGGAGAGGGGGTGCCAGCTCAGGTGTCATCCACGTCACTTGACCATGGTTCAAAATTACGCGGACCGCCCCCAAAAGCCCTCGTGTAGCTGAACAGAGGGACGTTAATATTCACTCACTCACTCGAATTCATTTGATAGCATTGATTCTTTTGTCAATCGTGTAAACCTTTTATTTGAGCTCAGATTACTTTATCTTTTCTTGAATAAGGCAAGAATTTTAGGAACTTTTTTTCAGTAGGACGATTCCCGCATTCTCAGGGGGAAAAATTCAGCTTAGAAGAAAGACGATTTTGTTTCTTAGAATTTTCCATTAGCTATGCGCAAATAATTTTTTTTTTTTTTTTTTTTTACTATTCGGATGTTTTGAGCGAAACTTTTAATCGAAAAGAAAAAAAAAACTACGAATCTTTCAAAACTCAGTGTCTGAATTCGAGATTTTGAATAGTGCGATTTTTTCACATTTCTTTTTTGAAATGCCTGAAGTCATATAATGATCTTGCAAGTGAGTTTTTCCTCCAAGTCTTGAAACATAGGTCGACGACCACATGCCGTATACAAATCTCTCTTCTCGCTTAATTTCCAAACTCATGAATAAAAATGATGCAAAAAGGCTGGTTATCACAGACAATGCACATGATAAATGAACGGGGAAAAATATGTTTTCAGAGAGAGATGGCTACAAGAAATAAAGTTGTTTTTGGCGTTTTGTGTTATACTTAATAGCTATTTGATTGGAAAATATTCCACCGTCTCACAACACTTTCGCTATCATGGTGACATGTTTAAAAATTACTGTGAACTGAAATCTTTTTTAAACTCGGTTGTGAACAAATTTTAAAATTTTAGATAAATCTATGAAGAAAAGAATCCACTCTCGCGACTGATACTTGGATCGACTTAAATTTGGAAATGCATGGTATTTTGACAGTTTCAATATTTACGGGAATTACTTATAACAAATAAAACCCCTGATACTCTTAAGCTTTACTGGTGCTGAACTCTCAGCCAACATCACAAATCAGGATATCTTTAGAAAACAAAAACAAAAAAAGTAATGCAAACTGTAACATCTTACTTTCAGAGAATTGAACATTCGTATGTATACAGTAGAACGTCTTTTATACGAACGTTTATTATCCAAAGCATCAAATATCCGGAGCAAAGTCCGGATAAGTTTTCGAACCGAGCAGTGCTCAACAATTGTTTCGCGTGAGACCAAAAGGGACAGGAAAACACAAGGTGAGAGACATTTGGAGAATTTCATTTGTGTGATTTTGTAAACATATTCGTGGAATATTAGGCCAGTTTGTTTCCAGGTGCGGGGGTGTATATGCGCTCTTTTTTTGAGTTTTGTTGATGTAGAAACCTGTATGGCATGCGATGCAGAAGGCTGTGGATTTCAAATGCTAAATGATGACGAGATTGTGATTTTGTGGTGACCTGTAGCCACCCCTTACACTAATACCTCCCTATCTAGCTGAAAATTCGGCTGGATATGTAGGCGGACTTAAATGATCAAAAGACATTATTCAAAATCAAACTGATTTATTGATGCTTATCAGTAAATAAGTTTAGTTACAACACAATTCAAGTTAAGATAAATAAGCGAGAGTGGAGTAATGAATTGGGGGTATCAATACTAGCGGATAAATACAGAATTTCAACTGAATCTAGGAAAGCTTAAACGCGCACAATTACAACTACACCACACGATAATAATCTGATTTTCCAAATCAAAGTCACTGACCTTATATTTTACTGCGGCGGTTCCTTCATGACGACTTCAGGCCCTTTATATAGCTAGAAGAATTGGTGAAGACTCCACGCTTCGTAATAATGATTTTCGCTATTTTAAATCCGCTTCTCTTCGCGTACATCAACACGTATCAGGCTCGCTTCGCTTGTCAACAACTACGTGTCGACTTCTCGATCTTTAATTCACTTGACTTCTCACTTCCTACTACTTAGCTTCTTAACTCGCGAAAACCTAACTTATATAATATATCTTATTTACATAAATCACGCCTGGCTCTAGGTGAGGATTGGTTGACATAAATAAATTATTTTGAGGAAAAAAAGAAAAAGTTAGTGAAAGACCGTATAGATCCGTCACAATTTTCACGCAAGAAGAATCCAACCCAGTCGACGATTAAACGGATGAAGACCAGGATAGCAATTAAGAAAGTAGCAAGGGTCCATCAAATGCTGACGAGTTTCTGCGTTAGAGACAGCTATGGAGTGGTACGAACAACAATCAGAGTGCTGTCCTACTCAACTACTACTGCTCCAGAGAATCAGAGACCTTGCAGCGAAAACACGAAGGTGTACAATAGTACAGCGAAAGTACAGTTTATTGAAAGTAAACAAAATATGACATTCTGAAAAGAAGCATTTACCCCGATGAAAAAAAACTTATAATTGTATTAGTATTTTACAATTTATTTTATAATTAATTTAAGAATATTAAGTTAAGACAAGTTTTATAATTACCATTGACCCCACGAACTTGTCATAAATAAAATTATATGCAAAAATTAACAATTATCTTGCTTTTATAATTAATCTCTTAACTTCCGATTAAAAGTTGCGCGATTTGCTCCCAAATGCCACCATTTTGCACATATGTACGCGTGTGTGGTGCATTGGGGGGAGGAAAAAGGAAATAAATAAGAAAGTTCTCTGAAATAAGTAAATTCTTCGCAAACACTGTTAAGATCATTTTATTGCATTCCAAAGTCTTCGGAATAATTTTATAAATAGCAGTGAACGCAAAAAATCATATTTTGGAAAGACGCATATATACGTCCAGAGCAGTTTACACACTGGCTGAGTGAAAAGTTTATATACCCCGGCTGTACTTAAGAGGTTAAGGTCGTATTGTAGCTTTAGCGTCAAAGTATCGTTTTATCGAATTCAATACATTAATTTTGCATGGAAGGGGGGGGGTGTTGAAAATTATGATTGAGTATTAGGTCGCAAGTATTGTAAGTTTGAGAAGCACCGGGTTGGAATGATTACAGGTTCGTATATGTGTTTAATAGATTTTATTCTGGTAAAGTAAATTAATTTTTCCATTCTACTTATTTCTAATTTTATTTTTTTTTTAAATTTTCGCAAATATCGAATTTGTTATTTTTATTTCCCAAAAATATGCTGAAAATTTGCGGTGAGGCTTAGAATCGATCCCGACTTATATTCGAATAAATACAGTACTTTATATTTTGTGAAATGTAATCTTAAGTCTCTAAAATTTGATGAATCTTAACGTCAATTATAGAAATCTATCATGAAATTATAAAAAAAAAAAAATAATGAATAATTAATTAATTTTTCCTTGTTGCTAAAACTGTGGTTTTTTTCTTTCTTAGCTTCTGATTATTCAAATCCATTCTCCATGAAGTACGTCATAACAATTTATAAATTATAAATTAATTGCAAATGCTTTTCAGAGTGTTGTAAACCATGATATTTTCTATGGCTATTTTGCTTTCAAATGCTCAAAATCTTTATAACTCAGTTTTTCGCAGTCACTAAAACTTATATTTCTGTCATTCTATTATTCTCTTTTCAATAATTCCATGATGTAGTTCCTTTACTCTTTTACAATTAATTAAATTTATATATATATATATATATATTTCTTGTTAAATAGTTGTTCACGAAATATTTTAACCACCACTTCATTTTTTTCTTATTTATTCTCTCTAAAATGTTAAAGCTTTTAACAATTAAAAGGAAAATTAATTATTCAGGAAAAAATGATTTAAGAATAACATTTTTAAATTCGTTGATGCGTAGAGAGAACCACATTCTTAAATCTAACAATCTTTTTTTGGTGTTTATGTATTTAAGTTTTACTATTTGAAAGGCATGTAGACAATAGTTATTTTTTTCTAAAAAAAATGCAGGAAATATGATTGGATTTTATTAAAACATAATAGTCGCAGTCCAAGGTTACTAGATCGGAGATCTCCTCCTTATCTTAAGCATATCCTAAGTGTACTTTAAATAGTAAGTAAATGAGCGAAATTGTGTAAGTTACAAACTTTTCTGATTTATCTTTTATCACGACTAATTTTATCAACAAATTTTGACGAAGGTTAATTTTATTTTTAATTCATCCGCATAGAATAAATAGACTCAGATTACGTTGTCTAAAAATATTTTATTCGTTTTTGTCTCGTTTCGAATTCATTTGATAGCATTGATTTTTTTTGTCAATCGTATAAGCCTTTTATTTACGCTCAGTTTGCCTTATATTTTCGTGAATAAGGCAAGAATTTTAGGAACTTTTTTTTAAGTTACAGTAGGATGGTTCCCGCATTCTCGGAAAGAAAAGAAAAACGCAATTTAAAAGAAAGACGATTTTTTTTTAGAATTTTTCATTACCTATGCACAAACCATTTTTTTTTATTATTCGGATGTTTGGAGCAAAACTGTTATTCATAAAGAAGAAAAAAATCCTACGAATCTTTCAAAACTCAGTGTCTGAATTCGAGATTTTGAATAGCGTGATTTTTTCACATTTCCTCTTTGAGATATCTGAAGGCACATGATGATCTTGCAGTGAGTTTTTCCTCCAAGGTTTGAAACATAGGTCGAAGACCGCGTGCCGTATACAAATTTCTCTTCTCGCTTATTTTCCAAACTCTTGAATAAAAAAGGAGCAAAAAGACTGATTAGCACTGACAATGCACATGATAATTGAACGGGAAAATATATGTTTTCAGAGAGAGATGGCTATACAATGAATAAAACTGTCGTCAAGGACCTTTTGTGCTATACTTAATAGTAATTTGATTGGAAAATATGCCCCTGTCTGACAACATTTTCACTATTATGGTAACATGTTTAAAAATTACAGCGAATTGAAATCTTTTTTAAACTCGGCTACAAGCAAATTTTAAAATTTTAGATAAATCTATGAAGAAATAAACCACTCTCGCGACTGATACGTGGATTGACTTAAATTTGAAGATGAATGGTATTTTGATATTTTCAATATTTATGGGAATTACTTATAACAAATAAGATCCTTGATTCTCTTAAGATTTACTGATACTGAGCTCTCAGCCAATATCACTAATCAGGATATCTTGAGAAACAAAACAAAAAAAAGTAATTCAATTTGTAACATGTTACTTCCAGAGAATTTGTGATTCGTGCATATATACGATCAACATTTTTTTAAAAGTGTATTGGTATCTCTTATTGGCAGAAAGTTGTATCTTTATTCGAACAAAAGAAGAATCTGCGTTCTGTAAAACGAAAAATAAGGATTGCGGGGACACATTATTTAGAAGTGATATCTAAGCAATATCTCATCAAGTTTGCTTAGTATGATGAAACAGCATATTAAGCAGACTCGCATGTTACTGAACAGCTTGTAAACGGAACCGATTATAACTTGGATTACTAATACGATTCTAATTATTTAATACTCTTAAGATATTTTCACCGCATTTTCCCTTCATTCTGCTTTAGTATTTTTAGCAATATTTGAATGATATATTATTTGAAAAACAATATGTTTTCGTACTTTCGTCTACTCAATTATCTTAATGTACCAAAGTAACCTGCAACTGACTTTTAAGAAATTCCAAATCATCTTTTAAATAAAAAAAATTAAAAATATTTTATTCCAAGAATACAGTACACAAAATAGAAAAAAAAAACACGTTTTGCATTTCCCCCTTCAAAATCGTTTAATTATTTTAATAGTAAGAAAAAACTATTGCATTAATATTAGGGTTAATTTCTTAGTTTCAAAGATAAAGTGAATAAAAAATATTTAAATGCGATTACTGTTTAATTGTGTTTATCTCTTTTATTTACCTCTACTTCATTTAATAAAATAACATTTTTAAAACACACGTTACAATGCTTTGACTACAAGTCTGTTAATTTGTAAATTTTAACCTTACATTCTTTTAACTTTTTTTTTATTGTTAAAATGTTTTAAAACTTATTTTTATTTAATCAACGACGCATTTTTTTGAATATTCTGACGATTTAATAACACAGTAATGAGAGTGACTTCACTTTTTAATTATAGTAAAGCAGCAACTTCAGTGAGTAAGTGAACATTATAACATCGCATTGTTCAGTTACTCAAAGGCTTTTGGCGACGGACCTCGTAATTTTGAACCGTGGTCAGGTGGTGAGGATGAAACTTGAAATGCCCCCCCCCCCAGCAGCTACTTCAGAAGTTATAGAGTGTAGAAATATGTTCTTACTTATACAAATATGAATCGCAAATCTATTACACCGCATTTTTATAATTTTTTTTGTGTTAAAAATATTTTTATGACTGAATCTTGTATGTAAATTGAAAGGTACATTACTGATTTATGTTTTCGCTGTTTCCTGTGATAAATTTCAGATATCCAATTAACACAACCGTAAATTACGATAATTTAAAAAAGTGGTAATGCTAAGAATGGCTCAGTACATACGTTCTTTAAAAAGTAGGAAAAAAAACTTCAACATTAATAGAATATTATAACTTCTCTATCTTCTCAGTGGGCAACATATTTTTTTTATGTGTAGCTCATTTTTAACTGAATTAATCTAACTACTCGACATAAAATTTATTTAATATATCATTATCTAACTGTAACGTTATAAATGGGTTTAAATTTAAAATTCTGACCCCCAAAAACTTTCTTAGTAGAATTTCGCTATTCTATGGCATTTTTTGTATATACATATGTCGTATTGAAGCTAACTTGATCTAACGCAGTTATCTTCTACTAATCCACTAGCAAACCTTTTCTAAATGAACATATAACCAAGCTAGAGATTCATTGGTTAAGAAGTTAGCTCTTTTTTAAGTACATTAAGTCTGTCTTCGTTTAGTCTTAAAGAATAGGACCCAAATTTTAAATACGGTAATACCCCGAACTTACGCCCTGGGATAACTACGTAAGTTGAATTCGCGTGAATCGAGGTATGGTTTCTTATGTAAATACATATAAATTATTTTTAGTTGAGGCCGGAGAAGAAAGAAAAAATAATTCAGAAAAAAAATGTTCAATGCAATCTAATACAACACAAATACAAAGTCACAAGGTAATGCTATTTTGATGTAGAAGGTTTCATAAAATCTAACAATTAGTCTGCCGGTTAACAGATTTTTTTTTCTCCTGCAAAATTTCCTCGTAGCATGCTAATAAATCTTTTATTCCTTTTTTCTTGAAAAAATATTCTCTTCGTTGGAGTTTGCATTTTTGAAAATTTGTAATCATTTTCAATTAAACTTGTGACGGATCTATACGCGTCTATGACTAACCCCTTGGGACTCTTCTGGGGAAATATGTTTACCAACCAACTTTCACCAAAGGAAGGAAACGTGATTATGCAAATTAAGTATATTATATAAATTCTGTATTTGCGAGTTTTGGAGTTTGTTGGTGAATGGAGGATCGTGAATTTATTAAGTGCAAATCTAAGTTTATGAAAGTATCAATTGAAGAAATCAAAGAGAGATCACTCGGAGGAGTTTGAATCCAAATAAAGATTACGTTCAATGCCTCAACAGTAGAACTTTACAAGAGTACAGGTTTAAATAGAAGTTTAGCGTATTAGTGCGCGGGTAGTTAATATTGAGCTTGTATAAGTTATCGTGAATCAGTTGAGGGTCCGTAATATTATGCCTAGGCTAACGAGTCTCACCTTCGCGCGCTTCTTGCTGATCATTATTCTTAATTGGATTATTATTGTGCTTGATTAATATTTTGTGACAATAAAATAATTAGAGTGAATCATGTTGACTAATTATTCAGTTCTTCCCACACATCTAGCCGGGTCCGAGAGTAGACAAGTGGGATTAGAGGGAAGCAGGAACCGACAAGCATTACAAACTGAGTCCTTCGATAAAATTCCCAAACGTTATTCGTTCTTTCATTGAACTGGGTCTAAAGACTCAGTTCTTCGATGTCTTGCTTATACATTTCTATGAGCTCATCAGCTCCTGATTGTAGGAATCCAGTAGATCTTCAACGTCATTACTCTGCACTCCTAAATTTATTTGTCTGGCAAAATCGACAACTTCTTCAATCAAATTACGTATTTCATTACGCTCTGGTACTGATTCCTCTGGGTTATATTGCTGGGGAAGGGTGGGAGGGGAAGACGTATTGAGGAGATTTGAAAATCACTTTACTCCCAATTTGCTTAAGTCGGGTGCCGTAAGTCAATGTTTTATTGTAATTTTTGCAGACATTAAAGTTCCCCAAGATTAATATTAGATTTTATCTTCCCTATCATATAGCTAGCAGCATATTTTCTCCTTATTTTCATATAAATTGATCCCTTTTTCTAAGTTACAAAATGTGCATCGCCTATTTTCCCTTATACCGTAATGCGCGCGCGCGCTAAATGAGCTATCCCTTTACATGTTAAAACGAAAAAATAATAATTTATGGAACATTTTGAAATTTTAAAAATGATGTATTTAAAATATATCTACGAATTGCAACACTGAAAATGTTCATAAAAATTGAGACATTTTTCCGAAAATGTGCTTGCATTCAGTTCAGGCTCTAGTACATTTGGCGACAGTAGCCTTTTGAAATTAAAAAAGTTACCGCATCCCTATTCTAAACAGCTTTTTTTTTTCAATGATAAGATTGAGGTAATTATACATTAAATTAAATTCAATTTTTTATTCATCTAAGCTTTTGTTACATTACTCATTCTATAATTTTTTTATAATTCAGCATAGCTTCCTATGCAGCCAGTATATATGAAATACTGAATTTATATGAACTAGGAATAGATCACTTATGTTGCGAAAGTACATTGTCATATTCAATATACTTAGATCATGAATATGTTTCAGTGTGTTATGTGTGTATGACTGACTTATTCAAATTGATAAACTATGAATCACTTAACACTTCGAAAGATAAATGAATCCTACTTTCAACAGGAAGCTTAAATAAAAATACAAATACGGAGCGTGTTCCAGAAACTAAGTATAATTTTGGATAAACTCACATAAAAAAAATATTTTTCCAAAACAGAATTTATTTTTACATGAAAGAGCATGTGAGAAACTATTTTTCTACACAGTTACCACTATTTACCAGATATTTGTCCATATCGGGAAATCAATTTGCCTATACTCTTTTTAAAGAAAGACACTACCAGCGAGAACAGTTGTTGAAATTTGTGGAAACTCATTTACAAAGCAATCTTATTGTGAACAGTGTGTTTTCACGAATTGTCTCACTCACTTTTTCAACCGAACCATCAATGCAACGCACGACCGTCCACTCCGTGTTTTGTCATTAGCACTGATGCACCTATCATTGAATTGTCGAAAGCACTTTCTCAGGATTCCACACTCTTTATATTTTCTTTTAAACATCTAGAAGTTCACGAGAATTTCAGCTAACTTAACATTTCTTTAGTTAAAAAAATAAATTACATAACACACTTCACTGTCGATGGGATTGGTTATCGCCTTAAGCATTTTAAATGCTCCCTGACGCGTGTAAAAACAACACAATCTGGCTGTAATAGCATTCTGTGGACTGACAATCAACCAGAGAAACGTGTGCACGTTCTGAAATGTGAAACTACCAGTACGGTTGCGCTTAGAACGAAATGATACTTAGTTTATGGACATGCCTCGTACATAAATATAACATCGCTGTATCCGTTCCACACAATGCAACAAAAAGAAATGTTTAAATGAATCTAATGAAATAAGGAATATGAGAACAAAACATACTTTATTTTTTTCAAGTAAAGCAAAACATAAGGTGGCAATTTGAATTCATCTAATTTACATTGCACTCAGATGCAATTCGAAAGATATTGGCAATGGACTCCGTAATTTTTATCCATGCTCAAATAACGAGGACGACACTTCATCTGGCACCACTTTTTAATTTAAGATGAATGGTATTGAACACAACGAAACAAATTGAACGAAAACTTACTTAAATAGTTGATCATTCGGAAATTACACCTAAAATCGAAAAAAAATTATTGCTCTCCTATTGAGTATCCCATCAACAAGATGTAAATTAAAAACTTTTCATCTAACCCAAACGTAATTAAATATTATTATTATCCGATAAATATCAATGCAATATGGATTATATAATTAGAACAATAATAGTCTTTTAAATGACGCGTGTTATGAAAGTCAGAAAAATTCTGCAAGTACGTAAAATGCATTCGTTTTTACAACACTCACTCTAAATAAAAAAATTAAAGTTCGTGTTAATATATATACATATCGAGCAATTTTTAAAGCCAAGATAAATTTTAATACTTAAACACTTACGAATGAATAAAGATATAAAGATCCGATGTGCATCAAACAGACAGAAAAATAAGGAATTTTTTTAATTAAATAAAAGCAACGGCCTCAGTAAATCTTTGTTTAATCGATGATTCTGCTGGGTTTCGAAAAGCAGATTATGCAAAGTAGTAGACGTTATAAGTACTGAAGAAACGAATTGCAGTTTCAATTAATGATGAGGGGAGAAAATAAACAGACGTTGTAAAACTTAACAACTTTTATTTAATCAACTCATAGTATCCGAGTGTTAAATAAGCAACAGGAACGAACTGCACTCGAATCCTAACTGAAAATAATAGATCTATTTAATTCTTAAAAGACGTCTTCGAGGCATCTCTACGCAGGTTTAATCTCCTGGGACACTGGCTTCACTCATACTATTCTATCAAAAGTCAAGCACGTTTCCTGCTAACTCTCAGATTCTAAGTAAAATATACACATTCGCCGATTCACTCTAATATATATTACAATCGAAACTTCTCCTCCTGATATTTGCAATCTTATTATTCACTTTCTTCAAATCTTTTTAAATCGAATTCCTAACTTTAGGTAATGGCACCTTCACACAAGCCGAGGATCTAAAATCAAACAATGAAACAAATAGATTTCCCCAGAGGTTAAAAGAATACGTGCAAAAACCCTCTACACTGCATCAGATAACGATAGTCATAGCTGTACGGATAGAAATGCTGCCTTTAATGGAGAAATCTCTTTTACTGAAACTTTTTTACACAAATTGTGGAAGTTCTACAATGGCATTACCAGCATATCACTAGATTCTATTTAAGATGTTAAATCATCAATGATACGTTTTGCATTTGGTAAAATTGTACAAAAGTTTAAAGCAACAGTTTGTCCGGCCTCTTGTCCAAAAACTAGCCTGACTTCAGTATCCTCTATAGTGAAGTGTTTCTCAATCACTGTGCCACGACACTTTAATATGCGGTCGTTTTATTTTAATTCTTAATTATACTGATTTAACATTATATTTCCCAAATTTAGATATAAAAAATATTAATTGTTTCGTAATCCGTTTGTGATGTATATTAATTAACCTTGATTGAAGAGGAAGAAGTAATTTCGCTCTGTAATGATTGAGATTTAATTTCAAAACATTCGGAAGAGTCAATTAATTTATTTTGAAAGAAAATGAGTGACTATCCCATAAAGCCTAAAAGTTTAGAAATACTGTTACAATTTTCTACATTTTATGTGTGAATTCGGATCTTCTGTATTAACAAATTGTTAGGGTTCATGTATGCCACTAGATGGAGCTATTTAAATTATAAAGTGTGTATTTTTTGTTTACCCGGGATAACGTAAGAACAAAGTATTTGAAAGAGGCTGAATGGGCGATTCACTCTATGTTTTAGTGATATTTTTTATATATTTTATTTGGAATAAATCGCTTGAAAAGAGATTAACACAAATATAAGCATGAAAAACTGAAATTGGCATTACTTTTACGACCAAATGTAAACGAAATTATCAAAACTCTTCGAGCTCAAATTTCGCATTAAATGTACACTTATAATTAATTTATGGTTAATTACTCAAACATTTTGCTGACTTTTTCGTACATATTATTTTACTTAACACTGTTGTTGTTGTTGCTCATCTCCATGTCTACCCAAGCTAGGCTAAGTCCATGATTTCCTTCACTCTCAAAACATTCAATACCATTAGAAGGTCTTCATACAGATCTTGTTTTGTAAGTTCCAGGCAGTCACAACAAAAATGTGTTCTGGGGATGCCTGGCAGGTAGAACACCTAACACAAATAGAAAAATTTTTGTCCCAACCTTTAAAAGTCAAAGTTCGGAGGTGACCACTCCGGAAACAAGATAAAATAGTTTGTTCTTGCCTGCTGCATTGAAGGGAAGGAAAACCACCTGGGTGTTAAGTTTCATACCAGTGATGAGCAGTAGGAATAGGCGATAGCTTGTTGTTAATATAGGTAGAGTATAGTTCTGAATAGGTGATAGGGGCCAAGTTCCTAGTGGGTTCAGCTGTGCCGTTTTTTGCTAGCATGTTAAGCCCGCGATGTTAAGGTGCGAAGGAACCCAATGTAGATGGATTCACTAACACTAAAGCTATAACACACACTAAACTTACACTTAACACTAAAAATTACTATCAACTATTTTACATAGGGAATTAAAGATAAGATTATAATTCTTTTAAACTTATTTTATTGTTTAAGTGCCACCAAATTTCGAAATTCTCAAAAGTTTACCGCAACAGGCAAAAGGCTGAGAATCACTGCTCTAGTGTTCCCAGACAGTGAAATCCATGTTGGTGGTTTCTGAGCACTAGCTAGGCAATATCTCGAAGAATCTCAAAACAGACAGGTTTTGCCATACGAAAGTGTCTGGAGAACATCTGAAGTGAATTACATCCATACAAACTGCAA
>BMAO01028918.1:0-28621 GCA_019973975.1 Trichonephila clavata | reverse complement strand
AAGTTAAAATGTTACAAAAACACTGAAGGATTTATTTGCTACAAGTATTTATATCAAAATATTTTCAAACTCTTAAAAAAACAATTACTTCCTGGGTCTACTTTATTAGTTTTACTGCATTCTAGAGAGTTTTAACTATTGCCAGGATGCTCTAACAATTCGGAAGGCGCTTTGAGCAGAGTCAAAAAAATGTCTTGTGTGAATAATAACGACTTAAATAAAAATTAAACTATATTTATGTTCTAAAATACTCCCAAAACTTTTATTCACTAGTTATTGGGGGGGAAAAATGCTACACAAAAACAACCTATTATTTAGGACAAAAATACGTTCTAGAGACATTTTTAAGCTAACTGTAAGTAACGATTGATGAATTAATGAAAACCTGAAAATTATTTTATTATTTTAGATTCCTAAAAACTATCTATTATAAAAAATGACGACTTTTTTTTAAATCAAGCATCAGAATAGTTTTCTTTTTATTGTTTAAATTTATTATTTTTTTACTAAAGCAATATTGTTTTTCAAGTCAGTAATAGAAATTTGAAGATAAATCTTATATCTGAGGAGAGTAAGGGGGAAAATAGTTCTACTCTCAAAAAAGCCACTGTAACACCGTGTTGTAGAGAGAGAGAGAAAAGAAACCTGTTTGACATCAGTAAGATCTGAAAGATATTTTTTTTTCGAAAAAGAGAATTGTAATATATGACATTAATATATATAAATCACACATTTACCAGGGACTTCGATAAAGGAAGGGGAATTTCCATGGCAATATGTTACGCATTCGAATATGTTCATGCAACGCCGGGTTAAATGGAAAGGAATGAAATCCGTCTCACAAAGAAAAAAAGTGAACAAATTTCGAGAATGGGAAATTTAATGACATTGTTACGGAAATCACTCACATTGCATGCGTACACACACACAGAAGTGTTGTCGTCCTGAAGGAAACAGGTTATTCCGGTTGGTGATTAAGTAATTCACTCGGTAAAAACCCGTGCAACGCCGAGCTAAGCAAGGCGGGGGGGGGGGAGAAATATGGAAGTCAAACTAATTTCGAAAAAGAATATTGGAAGTGCTGATTTATTGAAGGGAAGGGAAAATGTTAAACGCTCGGGAACGCCCGAGCGATGCCGGGCCATGCACTCACATCATACGTGTACACATCCACACAGAAGTTCTGGCGTCATGAGGGAAAGAGAAACTTCGCGTGGGGATTAAGTTATACACTCGGTAAACGCCCGTGCAACGCCAGGCTTAGCGGAGGGGAAAAACATAGAAGCACAAGTAATTTGGAAAAAGAATATTGGTCATGCTGATTTTGTGAAGAGAACGGAACATTTATAAAAGTAGAGAAAGCCCGTGCAACGCCGGGCCATGAAAGCTAGTATCTCTAGACATAAGGAAGTAGATTTCTCTACTTTCATGTTATTACGGAGAGATTTGGAAATTATTTTTATTTTTTTTCTACTTATGTTACGCCATTTATGGACTTAGTATAAGTTTGGTCTCCTGACCGGCTAAAATCGATAAATGAATAGTCGGACAGCAAGGTTATTCTTCGTGTCTATTGGAGTCTCGTAAAATTTGGCTTTCAGATGCCTCATCAGATTAACCAATGCTCAATAAATATGGCAACAGAGGTGGCCAACGGATTGGATCACCGCTCACAATCCCTCACCTGCATAATTATTGTTATCTTTAATCAAACCATTGGCAAAAAATCACAGCTGCTTTGTGTGTATAACTGTTGGCAGTCCCAATTTTGAGCATTTATTGAAAACATTGCTGCAAAGAAGCACTTAACAATGATATAGAAAGTAAACAATGTTTTCCTTTTAAAATCCCATTTATTTGTGTTTGTGACTCAAAACGTCACTTCTGACCTTACATTCTTACAGGGTGGGTAGCAGAAACTTCCTATTTTGAAAATGCAATAAAGCACACTACATGTTTAATTCGAATTTATTGTTATTTTCCGCCTACAACACATCTTTGGAACTTTGAATTTACACAGTTTTAATCACAATGTCTATTAAATGTCGCCCTCCATTATAGATACACTGATGCAGTCGATTTCGAAAATTCTAGTCAGCTTTTCACGCATATCGATTAGGATATTGTCAATTTTGGCTCGGATGTTGTTCCGTAGGTCTTCCTGGATCTTTGTAAACCAGGGGCATGAGATAGGCCCACAGTGTTCAATCAGGAGATAATAAATTAGGTGAGAGCGACCCCTGTTTGCTTCCCCTCTCATGGAGATCAGTCATTCTGGGAAGGCTGATCTTAGAACACCCATGGAAACTCTGGAGGTGTGGGCTGTGGTCCCATCTTGTTGTAACCACACGTTGTGAAGATCCCTTTTTTGGAGAGTGGGTAATAATAATTGTTGGATAATTGTCGCCTACCGATTTGAATTGACACACGTTCCACATTTTTTGGTGTTCTAATTGTCTTCGGGGAGGTACATTACTTTCTTTGGAGACATTCCCCCTTAATAGCATGCTATCCATCTACATTAAAACCCCTTTCGGACTAGGAACACGATATCGTGGAGAAATAGCGAAGTGATAACAAAAAGCTCGTTGCACTGCAATCACCGACCGACCGTTAGAGAAATACGCCTTGCTGCCTCGACCACAACATGTTTGAAACTGACATGGGCTGGAACACAAATATCTTACTCCATCCTTTCCACCAAACCCTTAACCAAGCTCCTCTTCTCCTTATAACAATGCTTCTCAAACTTTCAATACTTGCGATCCAATATTCAATCATAATTTTCATCGCGCCCCCCTTCCTTACAATAACAATGTATTGAATTCAAAATACTATACTTTGATGCTAAAGCCACAGTACGACTTTAAATTCTTAAGTGCCACTGGCGTATATAAACGTCTCGCTCACCCAAAATGTTAATTGCCTCGGACGTATATATACGTGTTTCTGAAGCACGATCTTTTCTGTGCACTGCTATCCATAAAATTATTCCGAAGGTTTTGGAATTCAATAAAAGGACCTTGATAGTGTTTGTAAAGGATTTACTTATATCAGAGGATTTCTTTATTTATTCATTTTCTTCCCTCCCCAATACATCACATACGCATGCCTACACGGAAAACTGAGGCATTGGGGAGAAAATCACATAACTTTAAAATCGGCAGTTAAGGTATTATTTATAAACCGTACAAATTAACAAAATAAGGGTTAATTTTTGTATATAATTTTATATATGACAAACCCATGGGGTCCCTGGTAATTATTAAACTTGTTATTTACTTGGTATTATTAAATTAAGAATAAAATACATTGTGCAGTACTAATACATTTATAAGCCTATTATATCAGTGTAAATGTGTATTTTATTTTTTATTATGTCAGAATTTATTTTGTTTGTTCACTTTCAGACAATTAGTAGTTTTTTAAATAATCTTTTGCTTACGACTTTTCCATGTGCTCGCCCACCCATGTGCTCATAGAGTTATCACGCCACTCTAGGGGGGGCGCCCCGCAGTTTGAGAAACGCTGCCTTATAAACATCACTGCAACTTTTTTCTAAACATGAAATTCCCTCACCTCACCCTGTATATAAAAGAGTAGGTTTCTGTAAACTGTAACATTGTTCTACTCATGACTGAAGAAACCCCCTTTAGATTCAGAGCGTGTTAGTTAAAAATTCTTTTGAAATTAAACAGCTTTATACTTTGATACGTCCGTTTTTAACTACACGTAAATATGTACCTAAATACTTTCTCACTCAAATCATAGATGTTAATAATCTAGTTCCGCGGGTGGGCATTACGTCGATCGCTATCGACTGGGGGACCACTGAGGCATTTTGTGGTGAGCGCCTAAAAATTTTACCATTTAATAATTTTATACGGAAAATTCAAGATTGACTGACAGTACGCAGACTAAGCGTTCTACTGATTATAACAACAAAAACTAACTTAAGATAAAAATGTTTTATTTTTAATGTATTTTGAATAATAAATGTATTCATAATAAATGTATCATTTGATAAAATTATATTTGAGGGTATTATTATTAAGTTTGTATCCTGTGGTTTGCTTTAAGCGTGGTTTTAAAAATGTTGTTTTTATATTTTAGTTCTGTAGGTAAGCATATATTCCACACTTATTATTGTAAGTTATAATATAATAACATTTTTCTCTCCTCACCACACCTACGACATTGGGTAGGATTTTTAAAGGATAGGGGGTCGAGGGTTGAAGGTCTACCATTCTCGTATCAAACCCCGATTCGCCGCCAAGCATATATATATTTTTTTTGATTTTGTCTATTGTCGGGAACAAAAAACAGCAAAAAATAAATTACTGAATAAATAATTGGCATTAATAAATAAAAAAAGTACTAATATCAAATACTTAATTTTATTTTACATACTATATACATGGGTCTATAATGAATCGGAAAAAAATAAAGGATTATGAGGGAGGGTCCGGACCCGTGGGCCGCAAATCCTTGAAAAAATTAGGAGTAGCCCGCACCCGGAAAAGTCTGCCCATCCCTGGTCTAGTTCTTAAAAATAGTATTTTTCAATTTTTTTCATTTATATCTTGTACAGAATATTCTTTAAATCATTCATGTTATACTAATTCCTACTTCAGATTTTTAGTTTATAATTATTTTTACAAAAATATTTCCGTTTACACTTATTGATGATGCTATTAATGAGACTTTATTTTTCAAGTTTTTAATTTGTATTTTGGTCACATACATTGAATCTTCCAATAGCTTGCTTATTGTTATTTAATTCTAACATGATCTAAAAAAATTTCAAATGCTTCTTTCGGTATGCAACTTTTTTTAACCATAACGGATTTCAATTTTTGCCATGATTTATATTCCATAGGATTTTATTCAGTATAGTAAATTGATAGGAATATTTACCAGCTATGAATGATTCTATATTATTAACTATTGGCAAGCTTTTCTTATATTACGCTATCCTCAGTGATTATAATTCTGCCTCAATCATTTCTACATGTATTTTTTTGAAAATTTCAATCATCCTATTTATATTTTAGTATTTAAATCCTTTACATCACTAAAAAAGACTTTATTGAAAATCAGATGCAAGTGTGTAAAATATTTAACCTGTACCAGATAAAAGTGACGAATTGATCTATATTTCAAATATTAAGTTTAGGACATTCTAAAGAAGAAAGCCTTAAAGTAAGAGGGTCGACTTAAAAGACTCTGTATTTCCAATTATGGAAATGAAAGTTGTTTATTTTTTTATTCCAAGAATTTTGTGTTTTTTAACATTTTGTGAAATGTGCTTTCCCTTTTAAAACACTTAAAAAATTAATATTTAATCGTTAAAAACATATTAAATTAGAGAAGATGCAACACAATGAGTATTTTTCATGTTGTTTTATTTACTCAGAACTATTCATTTAGTTTCAAAAGCTTGCCAAATTCAATGTTATCACTAAGTTGAATACTTGACTTACAAAATATTTAGGAAGGAAATATATATTTTCGGTCCTTATTTATTTAATACAATTATTTAAAATAAAACTTTGGAATAATTATATGTAATTTTTTATATTGTAGAATTGTTTTCTGTATAATTTATTTTCATATGAATTATTTTTATTAAAGTGTGTTCAATAAAAATTGCTGTTCAAAACATATTCAGTAAACTCAAAACCAGTTTTTCAATGCATCATTAATATGATATCCGTTTATTTCCATTCATATGATTTCAAAGCCCACGAAAAAATAACAGGAGTAAATCCTCCTTTTTTAGTAAGATATTTAAGGATCTTAAATGAATATTCCAAGAATTACTTTCTATATATATATATATATATATATATATATTCTTATGAAAATCTATTTTGAATACCTAAGTAAAGGAAAAAATTATTTTCGGTTACGGGATCCAAACTCAAAATAATTACCCGTTTCAGAAAATTAAAACCTGCAGTGAGAGATGTATTTGTTGTGGAGAGTAGCATATTCTATTTCTTGAAACACTTATCTATGTATCATCTCTCTCGTCAGCTTTAAGTGCATACACTCAAATTTTCTACAATATTTAGATATTGTTAAGAGAATGAGTTATTAAATATAGTTCAGCTTATAAAAACATGTAATAAAATATCCTTCTAGTTATTGAATCAAGGGAATGAAGCATCTAGTTGAACACAGAGTGATGTGGAGAGAGGGCTCATATTATTTTGATTCTATTGATTTCTTTTGTTTTTTAAGTTTTATGTAAAATAAAACTCATATAACAAGTATATAGAAACACCTAATTATCTCTTTGAATCGAGTCTTTTATGGTGTTTTATTGTTTAACTTTGCTTTGAAAAAAAAGGGGAATGTACACCAATTTATTCCTCTTTGTTGCTAGGAATGAATATAAAAAATCGCTGGACTAAATTTTGTCTGTTCGAAGAACCGTAAGTATTTAATCAAAGACTGGTAACGTCGGACTTAATAGTAGTGCCAGGCTCGAACTCCTGACACACGCCTGCCAAGAGTCCGTTACCTTGACCATTAGGCTACCGAGGACTCGTAATCTGTCTTGAAAAGAATGTTTAAACTACCCAGCACCTTTTTTTTTAAGAAAAAGAATGGAGACAGAGTAAAAGTAATGTATATATATATATAATATGTTTTACTTTTTTTTTCAGATTATATTTTTAAGTTGATTCTGAAAAAAAGTCAGTTTGACCAGACATTATTTTGCAATTTTAAAATTTATGAATTTTTGAAGGTTTTTTTTTAAAACTTTTATAAAATATTCATTTTTTAAATTTTTTTAATCATTTTAAGTGATTTATGTTTTTTAGATTATTGGGGACAAAAGTTAGTATGGATTTGAAAATATATTACCTTGTAGTTTTTAATTCTTATTTTTCTCGCGAAAACCTGGAAAAGAAGGAAGATTTTAAAATATTAACTTATGCATTTTTGTGATCTCAAACCTAAATACTACTAACTTTAAGAGAACTACTTCTGGGAGTATATTCAAAAAACTTCAAGACTCTATCTAGAACGGAGAAAAAGCCTTAATGATTTGGAAAGACTTGTACTTTCAAAATTAAACGTGTGCGAACAACACATTTAAAAAGTTATAAAGGCATAAAACAAAAAAAATTATAATGTCTGTAAAGCTCTATTTTTTAATATGTTATTTTCCAACTTAGGTTATACATTAAAATACTAATTTAATTAAATACGTCTGAAAATATTTTGTTTAATTCAAAATATGTATGGTTATTGCCTGCATAGAAGAAATATTATTCATGCTTCGTAAGCAATTAAATTTTCATTACATCATCGTCAAAACATCTTTTTTCTTCTTCTTAAGACAGCCACTCATTGTCACCTATATCATTCCAACAAAGAACGCTCATGCAGCGAGGTGACACCAACTCACCACATTCGATTATTTTCTGCTAAAAAATAGGAGGTCTGCCTTTAAATAGAACGACTTACTTTAAAACCCCTTTGTGTTATAAAACGGTTTGCTCCTTTTTTATTGATTACTCCGTTAAAGTTTATCTTTAGCTAAAGTGGTAATTTGATACACAGCAATGATTTATTTAATATATATATATATATAAAGTATAAAATATTTAAACCTTTTTAATAAAATAGGGAATTTTTTTAATATTAGTACATAAAAACTTGAAGACCTATCAGTATTTAATCTCTTTTTCCAGGTCTTACATTTTTCTTAAAACAGAAATTGATTCTTAAAAATGGACCCGATCTCAGACAGAACTCCATATTCTCAAGAATTTAAAAATTAAATTCGCTTTTGAAAGATGTCTTTGCACATTCGCATTTTTTTTCTGTTCAATTCTTAGGATAAAGTAAAACAAAAAATTAGAAGACATCAAAGTGAAAGCCATTCCTTATTCTTTTCTGGAAGGCTAAATTCTTTCACACTTTTCTCGCTCTTCATGTATAATTTCTCAAAGAAATCTCCTATTTTAGGGATTACAGAATGCTGATTTAAGGTTTTTGACTCGTTATTAAAGGTAATTGAGAACTTTTGATCTTGAAGGTTTAAGAGAAGAAATACTTTTCCCCAAGATAGTACTTATTGAATAGTACAAAAAAATAGCTTTCGTCATTTTATACGTGCTTTAATTCCTTCCTATGCTCAAATAAACGATACGGGGAATTTAAGAAAATAATTTATTTATAGGTTAACTTAGATATATGTTCTCAATGTATAATGAATCTGTGCGCCATATTGAAGAAATTGCTTTTTTTTCAATTTTGTGAATATACAAATGTTGTCTTTTAGTGTCTTTTTAATGTCCTCTTAAGAAACTCCTTTTCTTTTTGACTAATATATATATATCGCTTCTTTCTCAAAAATTAATTTATGCTTTATTATCCTACAATAGAGGACTAATCGTAAACAGAACCATACTTCTTCTCTTCTAAAATATGTATCGTAAAATCGGGCACATAAAGCGTACTTTTTACACAAAAAATAGATCGAAAGTTACAGGCGCGCGTTATACGCCAAGTATAAAAATGAGAGTTTTTATAAAAAAAATTAGCATAGAAGAAAAGTAGACTTCTACATATATAGAAATGCGTTTATTCAAAAGCATTGTCATTCCACATGAATTTAAAGAGGTGTAGTTCTAGAAGTATACTATTTTTTTCTGAAGTTTAAAATTATATCTCGAATAAATGACTTCAAAACATGATAGTAGGGATTGCATTACTGGTATACCGGAATACCAAATACCGCTATTTTTTGCCATTTGTACAATTTTGTAATACCGGTATTCACAAATTTAATCACCGTTTTTTCGGTATTTCCTAGAATTTTTTAAAATGGTCTCCGTTATATGTTCATGGATCGCCAACATAGCAAAATAGTATACGTTTCTGTATTTATGTCTTCCTAACCGGTGAAATTAATTAGTCTTTGAATATAAAGTCGCATTGTACAATCAAGAGAAGTGAATCATACAAGTAGGAGGACCGAAACTATCCTATTAGAGTTCAGAGCAAAACTGCACACGCTCAGGATTCGTAGTCTGATGTTCGTATCTGTGAAAACAAGGTTGCAACAATAAACTTTAAATCCCTAAAAAAATAGCACACATCACTATCTGAAGAAATATATATTACATTGGAACATCGCACAGAAAAAGGAATATCGAAAAAAAAATGTTTTATGGTATTTACATAATTATTATTATTTTAAAAATGAAAATGAAAAAGAAGAAAGAGATTAACCAATTTAAATTTGATCAAGTTTATAGCAAATCTTCTTAAAATATTTTACCCTCAAACCTGTCCACATTCAGAAAAAATCGATACAGTTATCGAATATGATGATGACACTAATGTCGATAGTGAAAATGAATTCTTTCTTTAACAAAAATTAGAATTAGCGATAACTGAAAAAGTTTCAACAAACCCTTAAATACAATACAGAAATCAGCCATATCTAAAATCACCCGACGAGAAATCATTTGAGATTTTAGAGGTAAATACTTTTTAAAAGTATTGGTAACACTATCAGCAACTAACGTAGATGCCGAAAGATAGTTGTCGACAGCTGGTAATTTTGGCACAAAAATACGTTCCAGGCTTTATGACAGTAAAATTCATGCATTATATTTTTTAAGATCACATTTCAAAAATATGTAATAGTTCCACAGACTGAATAGTGGCATTTCCACTGTTTTGTAATTTAAATAAATATAAGATGTTCCTTTACTTTTTGGAGATTCTTTATATACTGTTTCAATGTATAAATTACAAATTATTTTTAATGATATTTAAACTCTTTTAAAAAAAACTGGCAAATAAAACAAAGAAAAAACTGTGTTTCTAAAATTACTTTTACAAGTATTAAAACCGGTACCCCGCGATTAAAATCTAAATCTATCTATCGGACCAAAAGTTCAATACCGAATAACGGTATTGAACTTTTGGTCCGATATTGCAATCCCTACAGAACAGCAACGCGCAAGTAGTACATTTCAGCGTAAAAAAGGGAGTGACCGTTAGACGATGAATATACATAAAAAAATAAAAAATTACATTTTGAAAGTATAGCACATTATACGCGAGGTTCACGGTAATTTAAATTTACAATCCTTACCCACCCATTTTGCTGGATATTTCATGTTGTTATATGAATAAATACTGCCTTTATATATAAAAATATTTGATATCTCAGAAAAGTAAGAATTCAGTTATATTGAAAATTATTCTTATAACTTTCGCCTCTTGGTTTAAAAAGGACGAAGCTTCTACATAATAATTTCTAAAATTGAAGTCGAATGATTTTTTACGCTCTCGTAAGCCCTTCCAAAGTGAATTTTCGGAAAACCCATTTTTAGTGGATCTCCACTCAATAAAAAAAACATGCCTGCCTTATTCAAAGTCTAAATCTAATAGTTCAAAAACGAACTTTTTTTCCCCTTAATAAGTTCCGAATTTGAGAATTGATTTCAATAAGACACGTTTTTAGTAAATTTTACCTGAACAAAAGAAACATACATACCAAATCTCATTAAGGAATTATTCAAATTTCTAATAGTTTGAAAACGAGTATTTTTTTATCAATACGCTGTAAAAGACCTCCGCTCTTTAATAGGTGTCGATTTCCGTAAAATCCTTTCTTAGTGGATTTCCATTCAATAAAAGCAGCATGTATGCTTTAGTTCACTACTCTAAGTAGTGGTTCGATAGTGGATTTTTTTATAATATGTTCCGGTTCCTCCCCCCCCCCTCATAGGAGTCAATTTCTGTAATATCCGTTCTGTGCAGATCTATTTTCAACAAAAGAAACAGGACTACAAAATTTCAAGCCTGTAGATCCTACAGCTCAAATACGGGAACATTTATCTGTAACGCCCCTTGATATTCTATTTTTGCTAACACCTTTCTGTATAGGATCTCAAATTTATAAAAGGAATGGACCTATCAAGTTTCAAGTATTTAGGTCTAATAGTCCCAAAACGGTAATATAGTTATTTATAACGCCACTTGAGCCTTCGGAACGCCCCTTAAATTTCAAATTTTCAAAACCATTTTTGTAGCGGACTACTCGTTGAAGAGTAGCGGGCCTACAATCTTTAAAGTTTGTAGCCCCAATAGTTCAAAAGCAGGAATATTTATCTATATTGCCCCTTAAGACTCTGCAGCACCCTTTAGGAGTATATTTTCACAAAATACCTTTTGTATCGGACCACTAATCTTTGAAAAGAACGTGCTTAATAAATTTCAAGTTTATACATCTAATGGTTAAAAAACGGAGATATTTATCTATAATGCCTAATTCCTTACAATGCTTTGGGGTTGATTATCGCAAAACATTTTTTTATGACTATATTTGTTTCATTAAAGAAAAGTTCCAAAGAATTTCAAGTACGTATGTCTAATAGTTCAATATTGGGAATATTTAGCTACAGCGCCCCTTAAGCCCCGCAATGTCCCTTAGGAGTCAAATTTCGCTAAACCCCCTTTTTTTTGTAGCGAACCTCTAATACTTGAAATGAACGTACCAACCAAGTTTCAAGTATTTAGGTCTAATAGACCCAAAACGGTAATATTTATCTATAACGCCCCTTAAGCCCTCGTAACATCCGTTAGAGGTCAATTTTCTCAAAATCCGTTCTTAGTGGATCTATAGTGGATGATAAAAGCATGCCTACCAAATTTCAAGTCTGTAGGTCTAAAAGTTCCAAGAATGTGATAAGTGAGCTTTTTTCCTTTATATATATAGATGTGAAAAATGATCAGAGATTGCTGAGAAACGTTTCAGTTGCATCGGTTTATCATCGTGTCAATTCAGTATTTCAATTTCATAAAAAGGTGGCAACACTATTTATTACAAATCCAACAGATTTTATTTTGTTTCTGTAAGAGCAAAACATTTAAAAACTTGAATACATTCTGAAAATCTTTTGCTGTTGTGAAACAGAATTAAAAATATAATTCACTTCACTGAAAACAATGCAAATTATGTTTATGTCTTAAATATAAGTGAACTATATTTTGGAAGACGTTATTTCAACTGGAAGTATAACAGGGGTATTTTTTTGCACGCTAGTGATGATTAAACAGGGCTCCCCCCCCCCAAAAAAAAGAATATTTCTACAAAGAAGCTTGAATGCATTCAATACTACTTGAAATTCTAGTTTAATACAAGTTAACTTTATTTATAGAATTCTATATCACTAAGAGATTGAAAAAAATAAATGTGAATTTAGAGATATACCGAAAAGATGAGGGGCGATACATAAAAAAAAAAAAAAATATGCAAGCAATCATTATGTCATTAATGGGCGTAAGCCAAAAGTAATCAACAAAAAAACTCGGGGAGAATTAATGCATTTATTTTTTTAAGATATCACAATTACAAAGGCCTGATACTTAGACGGTACAGAACAATTAAAATTAAAAATTTAGGAGAAAAAATAATACAATTTTACTTAAACATAATCCAAGATTGGACAGCGAAATAGGAACCACTCACTTATTGGAATCCAAGCTCTCCCTGACGGAAAAAGCAGAGTGTTGCAAATGCACGCTTCCGTTATGAATCTCTCCATAACACGGCGACAACTACATTTCAATCTTGGAAGTACAGCGTGCTTTACACATATTTATTCATGGAAAAAACATCAACAATAAATTTTTGGTGGAGAATAAGAAAAAAGTATTTTGGAAACAATTTCAAACTGAACTTGGAATTTCACAAACATTGTTTGACAACAAGATCATTCCACAGGAGGCTGTAACCCTTTATCTACCATACTATGATTTACTGCAATTTTTTCGTGCAATATTTTTTTTGAGTCACTACTTTGAAAATTAGGGGATATGTATAAATAAAATATTCAACTCTGGGAAATTTAATCCGTTACAGCTAATTAATTAAATAAGTACTTTAAAGTACTTTCATTATACGGAGGTTTAAAATGTTTTCATAATACAAAATGACCGTATGACTTTTTTAACCTAGTTTTAACATTTAAAAATTCTAAAAAACCAGAGAACACTAATATTTTACATAACAAAATATGTATTTTTGAAATTTATAAATTTTTCTAAATTTATGTAAATTTCTTACACATAAAAACCGGTTTTACACATAAACTTAATTTTCAGATTTTAGAATCCAAAATAAATCTAAAACCTCTTGAAGACACAGAGCTTGTTTTTTCTAGAAGAGGGATAAAAATCGTTATGTGTTATTTCATTTTGTATTTGGCAAATTTTCGAAAAGGAAATTTAAAAAATCCGAAGAAAATCAAGTCAATTTAATTTAATTTGATTGATTATTTTTGATTCAAATTTATAGGTGAAAGAGTACAGTTTAAATTTTACGAGTGTCTAAGTAAGATTATTTTGAATAAAAGATTTGTAACACATATTTCGTGGTACATTAGTTTGATATCGGTACACTGTGGATTTTTCCATTTAGTATGGTTTTACAGTTTACTTAAAATTATTTAAAACATAACTTAACAATTTTTCCTCGTAATTTTTTTTTTATCTTTTCATCCCGATTGTTTTGTTTTTATGATTCACCTGTGCAAAAAAGGGTGTATCAGCTAGTATAAAATGAAAAAAAAAAACTGTAACGGGCGAATTTATTTCCTTTTTTTATCTTTTATTTTCATTAAATCTAAGTAACTTTAGAAAGCAGTTTTCTTACATAAATTGAAATTCTAATGAATAATAAATCCATTTAGTTTATATTAGTAAAATGTTTTATGAAATGCCCTGTAAATATCCAAAGGTTGGCGGAATATAGTCGTGCATTCATTGTTAGAAAAATTAAACAAGTGCAATAATATCAAACACGCAATAACATTAAAACAACGTATGCAAATATCTTAAAAGTCACTTAATTTTTTTGAATACAATTAATTTACCATTCATTTCAATTAACAATATTTGGACATGAATATATAAGAAATACAGACAAGTCTTGTATAAACATAAAACCAGAGTATTATCTTACCAATTTAAGTAATTTATTATGATTTATTTAATTAATTTACTTATTTAATTTATTATATTTAATAAATTAAGGTATTTAGTTCAAATACGTACTAAGTATATATATATACACTGATGTCCAAAAGTTAAGCATAATTGATAATTATGTGAATAAAGAAGGAACTGTAAATCAGAATGAAGGAAACGTGATATGCGAGTGTAAAATGGTTATAAAATAAGGAAGCAAATCAAAAGAATGATAATAATAAATTTTATTATCCAAAGTAGCAGTTTGAAAGAAAACTGAGCACAGCAAGGATGCACGCTTTAAAGATAAAATGAAAGAAAACATTAAATAAAAGTTAGCAGCAGTTTAATAAGGCGTGTGGTCACCTCTGACAGCTAGGCACGCTGCACAGTGATTTACCATACTTCATATGAGATGATGAATGAGTTGTGGGCTCAAACGGTTCCAAGCTTCTTGGAGAGCTCTCTTCAGTTCTGTAACGGAGCTTGGTGGGTGCGAAAGGGCTGCAATTTGTCTCCCGAGTATATCCCATACATGCTCGATAGGATTTAAATCAGAGGAGTTCGCAGGCCACGACATGCGATGGATGTTTTCCGTTTCAAGGAAGTCATCAAACAGCACCGCTCGGTGACATGGCGCATTATCATCCATGAATATAAAGTCAGGACCGACAGCACCTCAAAACATGCGAACATAAGGCTCAAGAACTTCGTCTCTACATCTTTGAGCAGTCACAGGCCCCGTGGCAAAGAAATGGAGGCCTGTGCGGCCGTCCATCATAATGCCTGCCCATACCATTACTGCTCTTAATTGAAAATGATGTCTTTCCGTTATGTTTTTTGGTTCAAAACGTGTCCCACGTTCTCTCCATATCGTTACCTACCTAGAATCACTACTCAGACTAAACCAGGATTCGTCACTAAACTCTTGGCTAACTCTAAACATTGGCCCACTCTCCTACACTCCAATGTTGATCTTTCAAACTCCAGTTCAAACGAGCGCGTTTATGCGCAGACGTGAGGGGAATGAAACTGCTGGTCTTCTGGCATAGAGGCCAGCATGATTGAGTCTCCTGTAAACAGTTTGTCTCGAAATTCGTATTTTTGTGGGTACTGTGAGCGCCGAACCCAGTGCTCTGGCAGTACTGCCCCTCTGACATCGCGCACTTATTACCAGATATCGGTCTTAGCGAAGTTTTGTGATTCTTGGTCGACCTGATACTGGTTGTCGCGTAACATCTCCCGTTCTTTGAAACCTCTGCCACAGTCTTGAGATCACAAACTGGTTCACTTTCAGAATTCGAGACACTTCTGTATGTGATCGTGAGGATTCCAGCATTTCAACGATTCTTCCATTCGTAAACATGTCCAATTGGCGTTTTGTGCCATCATTCGCCTTGTTTGATGGTTAACAACGTTCCATCAAACAACAACTTCAACGTTCAACTGCCTATGCTGCGTGAGTTGGTTTCTCTACGTTCTGACATGCGCCGGTGTTTTGCGCAGGATGCAGTCGACTGAAAAGTTTTGCATAAACCCAATGTTTCCTCTTCACCTAATTAATATCCGCAAGAAATTTGGAATAATTTTACGAATATTTACTCCATGTTTTTCGCATTTTACGATTTATGCTTAACTTTTGGACACCAGTGTATATATATCTGTTTCTTTTTATGATTTCTTAACATAAAATCTTGAATAACCATCATTTATTCTTAGTTGGATTCTATTTGAATTACTTCTAATTTCTATAATTGTGGATAATTATTATTATTATATATTATTTTTAAATGTTCATAAAATACTCTAAAGAAAGTAATCACATTAGGATTGACATAAACTTTTTTCTTTTTTTTTATATTTAGACATACCGAACATTCCAATAAATTACAATATTTAATCAGGTTATTATAAATTTATGTATATATCCCTCCTAAAAATTTTTAATCAAAGTAAATGGGATGTTTAAATCAAGTCTTCAACGTTACCGAAGACTATCGAGCAAAACAATAAAGAATGCTCCACAGATTATCCTTCTAACCCCTTCGTAAGATTTATTCCTCCTACCAGGCTGTTTACCGGACTCGTTAGAGGACCCCGAAGCTCACGTCAATAATTGAGATTCCCTTACCGGATATCTGGGGGATGTCATCTAAAGAGGCGACGGAAAGGCCCTCTTTATTGCCTAAATAATGACCCGGATCAATGGTTGATTGACACTAACTTCTCTAGGACTTTAGTATTGAATCTTTGACTGATATTTTTGTTTTTTAGAAAGTTCTAATCTCGTTATTTGAAAAGATAAATATATCAGTTGCAATTGTTCTGATGTTAGTTTTTAGCGTGATGAACCTTCATCACATTCTTGTTATTATGAACCCTCCAGCAATTATCGAATCCATATTTTTTTCATTTGCTTTAAATTTTAATCTTTGTACAATAAGTGCTGTGTCATTTAACTTCATTCCATTGCTATAAAAATTGTGAATGCTTAAGAGATAGAAAATATTTTAAAAAGAAAATCTATCATACTTCATTCTTCTTACCCTGTTGAAAAACATTAAAAATTTTTATATATTACCATAAATTAATAATTTTAAAAAAATCTATTTTATTTTTTTCATATTTCTTTCTCTTCTGTTTTTCTCATTTTAACTCCACTTTGACCAGTCTCTTGTTTCAGTATAAGATTATAAAAGTGTTAAAACAAATGACATATTTCATAAGTTTTAGCTATAATTTTTATTTAAATGTTTCAATTACATTAATAATTTTGTAGCCTTAACAAGCTTTACAGCAAATATTTATATCTTTTTAGCAAATAAATGTCCGGTATGCACATATGCCCGGATTTTTTCTATCTGTCTCGAACAATCACATTCTTCGTACCTTCTTTGTTTAGGTATCTTGACATCAGGCGTTTATCCTTTTGTAGCTAGTAACATATTGCTTATTTTTACTGACATCTATTTTTTCTCCTAATATTTCTATAGTTTTTCATATTTATTTTCCGAGTTCGTTTAGCCACAATTTTTTTTTTTTGAAAAGCTTGTGTTAGTTGTACGATGTGATGACATTCAAACACAGACAAAAACATCAAAAACTTTCATTACAGCTTGATCTATAATCGCATCTCGGCCAATTTCATTTTTCTCTTCTTCATGTATAATTGACAGCTAGTTTATATTTTATATTCACTCCATCTTTATTTTGATTATAAATTAAAATTATCTTTGAGTTTTTTAAATTTTTTCTTACATTTTCTTCAGAAACCTTTTCGTCATGATGCAAAGTAAATAGAAAAATGACACTTTTTTTAGAGCACATATGACACAAAAGATTGTTTTGATACTAAAATATATATCTTATCGTCAGAAATTTCCTTGTTGTGCAAGCAATCCGATTCATTGCTTTCATTCAAAATCGTCATCGTTTGTTTTATTACATTGATAAGTCAAATCGTACAAAAGCTTTCTAATATATTCTTCAGTAAAACTACGTATACGATAAGCCATGCTATATTGCATAACAAATATTGCTAAACATGTCCAGCATTAAGGTCTGCTTTTTCCAATTATTATCTTCACCTGTTGACATAATAGGCAATGAAAATATGGATAAACTCGTGAAAGAGGCTAGAAATCTTAATAATGACAACTTTACCTTAATAGACGTAGGGGAGACCGGGGCAAGATGACGAATGTCCTAATTTTTCCGTACTCCACTAGGTAGCAGCATCAAATGAACACTAATGGCTCTCATTTGGGCTTTTAATTAAACAATAGTTTTGTCACGCTGAAATCACCCTTTTTGTGTTATCTATGAAGTTTTGATTGTTCCTTGATGCCACGATATAACTTTTATGTATGTGTAAACAAGCTCTGCTACAGATAAAGGTAAGATATAACGTTTCTCTTTAATATTTATGAGTAATTTGCTTTAAATACTACCTATTACCATGAATAAATGTCAATTAGTTCCCTTCCTCCATGGTAATGAGAACGAATATTTTTAAACAGACAGTCTGGGGCAAGATGACGATCCAAAACATGGGGCAAGATGACGAGCTCGTCATCTTGCCCCGTGTTTCAAAATTTATTAAACTAACTATTGTTGTCCATTCTATTAAATCCTATGAACACTTGTTTGTCTGTGTATATGTCCGCGTGACCTTGCGCTTCCATCTCTTTTGGAGCTAAGGGGTGCATCGGATCGGGAAAGGTTTCATTTGAAAGGGATGATAAGAGGAAGATATTTTTGCCATCCGCTAAGCCCCCTTCCCTAAGGAGAAAGGAATGTAACAATAATTTGTTGCTTTAAAGCTACTGGATTTTTATCTGCCTCCTTTTCTTATTTTTTTGCGAGAAAACGAATGCTTCCTGAACTTATAGAAAGAGCTTCACCAGGAACTGTAGGCAACTGTAGTGATAAGTGTTGGAACAATGAGGGCACTTTTTTCTCTTTTTTGAAGCACTTTTGTCTTCATGTGAAACCAAGCAAAGAATATCCTAATCTGTTGTTTTTTGACAATCACAAAACTCATATAACTTTGCAGGCTATCTTATATTGCAGAGCGAAAAACATCATCATGGTTTGGTTGCCATCGCACACATTGCATCGTCTCCAGCCCCCTGTTGTGTCATTTTTCGACCAGTTAAAAACGCACTATAGCCAAGCATGTGACAACTTTATGGTCACTCATCCAGAACAAACTATCACAGACAAAAATATTGGTGAGGCTTTGAGCATCACATACTTCAAATCAGCTACAGTTGGAAATGCCGTTGAAGGGATTTAAAGAATATGGGATCGAGCCTCATAATCCTCAGACCCCGGTAATAGAAAACCAACATATAAACCCTCCAGAAAAACCAGAACTTATGGCAAATGCTTTTTCCCCAATACACCAAAGAAACCTGCTAGTGTTTTTTATTTCAAACCATTGCCTAAAACAACATAATGTGAGAAAAAAAGAAAAAGCAAAAAACTTAGCTCTAGCATTTTTACAAGCACACCCATCAAAGAAATGTTAGAACAAAGGGAAAAGCAGAAGAAAGAACAAGAAGTTTTTTAAAAAAAAAACAGAGAAAAAAAGCTCGTGAAGCTAATAAGGGAATAAGAAAACTCAAACTGTTCCTGTAGGCCTAAGTTTATAAAATCTAAGCCAAACATTCCAGTTGTATCAACTTCAAAGGACGGTGTTATAAGATGTCCTGCTTGTGAAGAGGAACCCTCCAACAGAAGAATGGATCCAGTGCTGTAAATGCCAAGAGTGTTGGAATGAGGAATGTTCCAATTATAAAAATGGCATTTTTATTTGTGACTATTTTTAGGTACACAACTAAACACTTCAACATTACGTTACAATGCATTACGCTTAGTTTGATACTTTGTAAGATGTAAAAACACAGTTATCATTCGTTAAACCATGTAACACATTCAAAAGAATAAAATATGTTCAACCTTTTTCCAGTGTCGCCATCTTGCCCCCAAAGGTCAAAAAGTCATCTTGCCCCCAGTATCGTGGTGGGCAAAGATGGAACGGATTTTTTTAAGGTCAATGCAAAAAGGTACAAATTGAACTGGGGCTCGGTTGTGATTTGGTCCCGTCGTGGATTCGTCCTCCTCATCATCATCAAGGTTCAGTTTTTACGTAAAATAACATTACTCTGTGTCAGGTTGGCTAATAAATGTTATGCAGTATTGTCGTGCAGTAAGATCTTTCCGCCTGATATCGTAACATGCTGGTTATGCGAAACAATAAAACAAAAGGAAGTTCAATTTCTCTTTTTCGATTTCTCAGAGAAGTTCGTTCTTCTCTGGCCTTATTCAGTCTTAAGTCCACCTTTTTTAACCCTTACGGGTAGGACTGACTCGTAATCCTTCTTTTTCCTCCCGTTCCTGAACGGGTAGAACATAGAGTTGTACCTGACACCCTTGGGCATTGTCCAAAATACCATTGTTTCTTTCCCGACAAGGCCCCACTTCTTCAACGCTCTACTTGGTACCATATATTGAAAGTCGTACAGAAGGGCAATGCATAGTCATGCCGCACTGTCTCATAATACACAATTTTTGGTATTTACTTCTCACCATACCGAATCATCCCTCTCCCACATGAGTAGCAAGGTCATTCGTTAAATAAAACAAATGAACGTAGCTGACGCAGGCGCGGTCTATCTATTAATCACTTAAAAGAAAGGAAACAAGTGTGTGTCCAGTGGATACCATCGCAAGTGGGTGCGCCTGGGAACGAGACCGCTGATGAACTGGCTAGTACGGGTTGTAATCTCCCTGACCACAGGTCTTCTGTCTTGAGCCATTCCGAAATTCAATCCCTTCTCAGCGTTAAAATGAATCTGACGACGAAACCCTCCTGTTCACCACTGGTACGCAGCTAAGAGTCCTGGCTTATCTCTAAATTTCGGGAGATCCAGGGCTCTTCAGACTGCCTTGGAGCCCTTAAGAAGCGGCCACTAGCGTGGTTTGACCTTTGTGCAAGGGATAAAGTCTATCTACACCAGCCCTTGTTCTCTTCTTGCTCCTCTTGCTCATCTTCTGGACTGCTGGAACATATCCCTGGGACAGTTGTTTGATGAGCAGGATCTGACTTGGGACATTATTTTGGGGAAAGGTCAAATAGACTTGTTGTAGAATTGTCTGCTCCAAAGGGATTTGAAGCAACAACAATAACGTATATTGAATAAGTGCGCCTTTTCGTCCGGGATACAGGAAAACAAAAACAAAAAAAAGCGTAGCCGACAGCTGGTCAGCTAATAAGCTACGTTCCAACCTAAGAGAAGCTATTGATCATTCTATGAAATGTTGTCTATTAAAATTACCAAATGGATTTTACATTATTTTATATGTATATGGGTTGATTCGAATCAGACAGTTAAAAGTCACATTTTTTTTTTGTATTAGAGATTTGAAAAATATTGACACTGGGGAAGTACTGCATATTAAAGTAATGCATACTTTTCAAGAGTGCAAAAAGTTTTAACCATTAGAATTAAATTGTGTGGAAGACATTGAAAAATATTTTTATAAATAGGTCGAATCAATTCATACAGAAAATACCAAGGTTAATCTAGAGTCTTTGTAATGGAAAATATCATTTAATAAGATTTAATACAACTTTTAATATATCAACATTAATAATACTAATTGAGTTAAAAGCTCGTCAATATAACATATAAATACTTTTCGGGATAAATTGACAATTCTATTAATTCAGGGTTGAAACTGTAGACTGATAAGCTACCTCGTACAATATTACTGTTAGACATTATTTAGTTTAATTTGAATCAATACATATATATATATATATATATAATCAAAATTTCTCTACAAGAGAGATGAATTAACATGTTTAATACTTAAATGAATTACAATTGCAAGATAACCAGACAACAGAATTTAAAAGGAGATATGAAAAAATTTAAATAACAGAGTAAAATATAAAAATATAAAATTATGGATGCTACAGTATCATCAACATTGCTGACTTAGGACAGCTTGTATACAAAAAAATTCCACTTAAAAATTTCTCTGTATAAAAGTTTGGTTGAACATGTTTTTTGGCCATTCAACCTTCCCCCTTTCTGTTAATAATACCGAGCAAAAACCAATTGGAAATAATGGATAGGAAATCTAAATCCCTTATGAGAAACGTAACTTACCTAAAAATTGCATACAGAAATGCAGAGCCCGCGCTAAATCTGAGTACGATAAACAAGTTATTGCCAGATTCTGGACCCAAATACAATTTCAAAACAAAGCAATGGCTGAAAAATAGCACTTAGCAAAAGTATGAAAAGAATAGAAATAATAAAATAAGAATTGTAAACATACTACCATTATCTAAGAGACTCTACGATAATTTGATTTAATAGTTATAATAAATTTAATAAAAGTAATTTTATCTAAAACTAGAAAACGGGGGTATTTAAAACTATCTAGGAAGAATAATAAATCTATAATATTAACCTGTTAAAACTATGGAAATTTAATACTTACTAATTAGAATTTCTTTATTCAAATATCTATTAATAAAATTAATTGGGTAGTTTTGAATTAAACAGTATTTAGTAAAATGTTTATAGTTTTTTTTTTTTTTTTCTGATTTATTTGAAACTAGAAATTTACAGCGCAGTGTGTAATTAATAACAATATTTCTGAATATAGATACATGCACATTACTCTCCCAATGCGGTAATTTTATAATATTGAAATCAAAGTCTTCTCGTTTATCATAAATATTAGTAACTATTTTACTATATTTTAATTTAATTTCTATATCAAGAAAATTTGCTTCATAATTGTTACTATTTGTCTGTATTAAATTAAGATATTGTGGATAAAAATTAATATTAGGTTTAAAGTTGTCTTGCTTGCCAAAAATGATTATATCATATATATAACGAAAAAAGTAATATTCTAAGTTGTCTGTGAAACTATTTTCAAATAATGTAAATATAAATTGGCAAGACAGTTCCTAGCTGCGCCGCCTTGTGGTAGACCCTTAATCTGTTGATAATAATTACCGTTATGATAAACATAATTTTCTTTTAGAAAACTAACCTAAGTAGAGAACCATATTTTGACCATCTATCATATTTGATATTTTTAAACAAATTATCTTTATGTAATTTTACAAGTGTTTTTATCATATCATCAATATTAATTGAGTTAAAAAGATCTTCAAAATCTAAACAAAATACTGAAAATATCTTTTTATCTTTAACTTGGTTCTGTACTATTTTTAAGAATAGCTGAAGTTTTTAGATTATTTATTGTATCTTGTAACATTTCATGTAGAATTTTGCCTGATTTGCTGATATATGTATTAAAACTATTAGTAACTGTTCTAAACTTTACTGGATCTTTATGAAATTTAGGAGTAAGAAATACATGTGGAAATTTAAAATTACTATTAATTGTATTTTTAATTGTTTATGAAAAGCCAAAATTCGATTATTTATTTCTCTATCAGAAATTGATGACCTAATAAGAGCTGTATTATTTTTAAAATGTTTGTTGAACATTAAACTATAATAGCATTTACAAATGAAGGCAAAATTTCCAGGCACTTTATTAACATAAACTATAATAAATTCATTTTGTAATTTTTTAATCTGATTTTTAATATCATTTAAAAAAGTTGTTATTATCTGTACTAAAATTATATTTATTAATCTGCTGTGTAATGAGACATTTAAACTCTGTGAATGCCTCTATAGGCATACTATATTTAATAGCAATTTTGTAAATGAATTGCTCAATATCATTATATAACTGATTTTTGATAATTTTATTATTATTGGAAATCATAAGTCTAAAACCAGTACCTTTTTTCATTATATATATATATATATATATACGTTTGATAATGGGTTTCTAGCTTTTAATATTAAAATCGGCATGCTTTTCAAAAGACAGTTTTTTCAATAAATGCACTCTATGCTGTTCTACACAAACGTATAATCTAATATATTAAGCTATTATTGTCTATAATATTAAAATAGACAACAACATAAGAAATATCAATGATGGACTATGAATAATATTAATGAATACAATATAATGATGTTGTTGACAGTATTTATCGTTAAGTGAGATCTATTCATTGATTGGATTAGAGTTGGGACACAAACCAACTAGGATTACTACTCACTTCAAATAAATCAATTTTCTTTGCTGATTCCTAAAAAAAGAAGTTGAATCGATAACTTCTTGATACCTAAATCGAAGATTATAAAAAAAAATTCGAGCAAATGCTTTGCAAAGTAACTATAACTTTAATTTCTTACAAATAATCGATATGGACTGATTATTCAAATGCGACAAAATATATGAAGGTGTACATTTTTGTAGCATATTGAACATAATAGTATTATTTAATCAAAGAATATTATGTTAAAACTGTGCCTCGGATAATAATTCATGGCAGAAATTACGAAAATTTCATTGATAGGAGGAAATGGTATTTTAAAAAGTGACAGTCTGCAACTATGAAAAAAATGCTTTCCATTTTTACAATGTTGCTAGAAAAGAAAAAAAAAGTTAAAAAGATTGTTTGCCTAACCTTTTTTAATGGATGTTTTATTTTTTTTGCGATATCACTAAAAAACATTTTGTGACATCATAACATTTTAAGTTTGAAATCTTATCTAATTTAAATATGGAATTTTTCTATCTTACGTTTTTTTCCTGCTCTTTCAGACATAATTAAGTACTTAGTAACCAATAATTTAATAGAAAATGATTAATTGTTCGAACAGAGTTTCAGGCAATTATAATCTACATATTTACAACATTTTCTTATTACAGCAGAGTTCCTAAAACTCGGTACTCGATAGCCCGGTGGTCCGGATAACTCGGCCCCACGCAGGTCGAAAATTATTGCTTCTGACTCAGTTAATAAAAAATGCCAGAAAATGTTAAAGACATTAACGTCGAGGGCAAAGCTCAAACTTCTAAGACATCATATAGTGTGCTTAGGGTGGGGGTTAAGGCAGTCGAAACACCGTTAAGTATTTTGAGCAACAAGATACGTCAGTAATACAAGGATAACTCTGAAATTTTGTGATACGCGCAAACGAGAAGTTGCAAAAATAAACAAATAAACAAATTAATGGTTTAACTTTAAAACACAAAGCATTTTAGCTCAACAGACAACTTTTTAATGACTTACTTCAAGTTGTTTAGCGTAGAATAAATTTTTAACAGAAGAGAAAATGGACTTGAGAACACTAACGTGCTATGATTTTCTATGATTTTAAAACTGGTTAAATCAAGAGGAATGCTTTCAACGGCTGCCATTAGCATTTGGTGGTGAATCTTCATGTCATGTATTCAGATGGTTTAAAGAATATTGTAGTGGTCGCAAGTCTCTTCAGGATGAAGAACACACAGGAAGGCCGCGATCGGCAGTAATCCCGCATAATGTGTCTACCATACGTAAACTGTTAATGAGTGATAATCGCTGTACCTACCAAATGATACAGAAGGAACTTAAAATTGAATCCGCAGCCATACACAAAATTATTAATGAACAATTACATATGAAAAAAGTAGTTAGCCGTTAGGTTTCCCCATAATCTAACTGAGCACCAAAAGGAGCAGCGTGTCAAAATCAGTAAAGAAAACCTTAAATTGCTAAATTATGGTAGCCACCACATCATTTCTAAAATTGTAACGTGTGATGAAACGTACATACCATTTTCTGACGTTCCAACACTTCAAGAAAGCAAAGTATGGGTCATTGTATATCATCCCTCGCCAACAATGGTGGAAAGACAACGAGCAATGAAAAAAAGTTATGTATGCAGTTTTCTTCAGAAGTACGGGATTGATCAAAGTCCTCAAGTTGGAAAGATAGAAGACTATAACATCAAACTGGTATACCACTAAATGTCTTCCAGGCATTCTCCTAGAAGTTAATGTTTGGGAACTAATGCTTCACCATGACAATGCATCTTCCCATACAGCCATATTAACAGTTGAGTTTCTTAAACAGAAACAAATTAAGAGTTGTCAGTGAGTGAGTGAATATTAACGTCCCACTGTTCATCTACACGATGGCTTTTGGGGACGGTCCGCGTAATTTTGAACCATGGTCAAGTGACGCGGAAGACTACTGAGCTGGCACTCCCCTCTCCTAACTACCACATCTCACCAACGGGAGGACGTTTGAGCTCTAGTCAGATTTTACGTGCATCGCTCCCCTACACGGCGGGTCTTCAGAAGTACTGGGATCGAACTCATAACGATCCCAGTACTACTGACGCTAGCCACGATCCGATGCCTTGACCACTTGGCTACCGCGGCCACAAGAGTAGTTGGTACCCCCTATACCGCTAATGTTAAATTGAGCTATTTTATGTACCTTTTTCTCAGAAACTGCTAACCATAAAAACTTCAAATTTTGTCTGTATATTAATTAAAATGTTTTATTTATACTGAAGTGAGCTTTTTCAAATATATTGTTTAGTTTTTTCAAAAACTTGCAACGTAAACGTATCACTATGAATTTTTTGAAAATTGTCATTTTTTTTCACGATAACTGACTTTTACAAAAATATTTTGGGAAATTTAATAAAAGCTTACTTCAGTATATATAGTTAAATATCAGTTATGTCCAGTAAAATTATCGTGTGTGCACAGTCAATGGGTTCTGAGAAAAAGGTACACGCACTTTGAAATTTATGAATTTGAGAAAAATGCATTTTGAAAATGAAATGTCACTTCATTACAAAAATTATGAATTACAACATGTATTTGTCCCATTTTATTGCACATTAGCTTATCCTATATATATTTTAAGACTTTTTTCCTCCTATTTTACTTATATAGCCCAGAAAATACATACATAGCATTTTTTTCAGTTTTCGTTTAACGAGATGTTTTGTAATATGTACATAAATTTTCTAAAAATCTGTATCAATTTTTTAAGAAGTTTTATCTGTGATGAATGACAAACATCAAAGTTGAGAATAAAACATCATGAATGCCTTGTAACAATGTATCAAAATGTGAAAGTAAGGATTTTGAAATATGTGATTATACGGCATTTCTCGAAAGTTTTCATTAATGTTTTGTATATACACATGCAAACAGTATTTCTAAGAGTATCAGATCTCAATAACTGTTAAGTGGTCTGAGATGTGTTAAATATGTTTCGAGAGCATAAAATATAAACAATTTTCGAATAGGTATAATTCTTTGAGGTTAATATTAAATAATTTGATTCTTTTACACCTTTTTTTTTAAGGAACGATGTTTCAAAAAAGTATATATATATATATAAAATGTTTAAAATATAATCATAATTTTGAAAATAATAAGCACATGAAAGAAAGAAAAAATTTTGTAAGAGATATACAATGTTTTACGACGCTCATGATACTTTCTACAATAATACGTTTAATTACTAGCAATAAGTTGATTTATAAAGTTAAATATATCCTTATTACACTGTAGTATTTTTATATAAATAGAATAAAAAATATTATTTTTTAAAAAAAATAAACAAAGTACATTTTTTAAATTTTAAAAAAAATTTCAATTTTTTTGATGTTTTTAAAAAATATATGTACATATGATACTAAAATTACTAGGAGCTAAAGATTATGATATATTTCATAATTCTACAAAGTATTATGTATCAAAGTATGAAAGTGTTTGAAAGATAATGCGCTTAAGTGAAAAAAAAAACACTAACTGAGAAAAAAGGCTTTAAAGTTTTAAACTTAATTTGAGAAAATAAATTTTGAAACTTACGTGCTAAAATGCTCCAGGGTCATATGTTAACCCTTCATGTTGTTCAAACACCTCAATTCCTTTAATCTTTTTAAATTTTTGGCTCTGCGGCCCTTAAAAGATGAAGCTAAGCCAGCGTTTCTCAAACTGTGGTGCACGAGTATATTGAAAAATCGAAACAGAAGTTTATCTTACACTATTAAAATTCGAAGGTAAACAAACTTATCTATCTATCTATCTATCTATGTATCTATGTGCGTCTATCTTCTCACGAACCGCACCACGCAGAAAGTCGCGGAAGGTACCAAAGATCGGGAATTTTCCGGGGAAGCCGTATTGCCCATTTATATTCCGATATTGTAATTAGTTGAAAAGAAATTAATTTAAAACCTTAAAACGCCTAATTGTTTTAACTCCTACCGGTTGATTACTTGGCGGAACTTCCGTTCCGTTTCGGCCGAGCGGTGATCCGACGTTTTCGACCATCTCAAAACTGTCATCCAATTTTCGGTGTGGAAATCAGACAAAAAATAATTACAGAATCGGAAAGATCATTTATTTCGCCACGATACGGTATAATTTGTTTTGTAAAATAACGATATTTTCTATTTTTTTCGAATTTTTTAAAATAGTATTAAAACTGATGCGTTTTTATGAAAATTATTTCTAAATCGTTGCGTATGAATTTCTTTTTCGTGTTATTAAATCGATATTCTACACGAATTAATTTCAAGCCTTTCTCTTTTAGATCCATTCATTTAAAAAATAAAATTCCCCAAACTTTTTTTTAAAAGAATTATTAAAAAGTAGTCCCAATTTTTACTTCACATTGAATAACTTCGTCATTTATGAAGGTAATGTCACAAAACCTTTTTTCTGTGTGTAAAGCAATATTATCCGTAACATATACGAAGATTGAAAAACTTACTTCAAAATTACGGATTTTAAAAAACATTTTGTGATTTTCAGAAAATGCTGTTTTTCTGAGAAATAACTTAAATAATATTTTTTGTACATTTTTTATTTTAAAAATAATAATTTACTGAAAGAAGCAAAACAAATACATTCGTATAATAAAAATAAAATACACATTTACACTGATATAATTAAATCACTTATAAATATATCAATACTCTACACAATGTATTTCATAATAATAACAGTACCAAATTAAGAACAATATTAGTAATGACCAGTGTGAAAAACAATGATAAAGTTCAAATTCCATTCAATTTCGATAAATTCTAAGTAAGAAAAAGGTATCACTTACCTTATTCTTCTATAGCCCGGGATGAGCTCGACCTAAAATTCAATTATGTTATTCTTATGAGTAATCAGAGTCCTTTGT
>BMAO01028917.1:0-13928 GCA_019973975.1 Trichonephila clavata | reverse complement strand
TTTAATGCAAATTTTCTCCCACTTATTTATGAGAGAAACGACATGAGGTTTTACCAAATTGTGTGATATTGAAAGCTCTATGGTAATATTAAATGAGTTTTTTAAAAAGTTTTAATTTATGGAATATTAATTACTTTGAATTTGTTTTAACCTAATTCCACAATATTCATATTTTGCACAAAAATTTTCACTTATACTGAGCCTAGATATTTTACATGGAGGTATTACTATGAAGGATATACTAGATATCACTATGAAAAGAAGTCCTACAATGTCAATCGCCAAATAAAATTAAGGAGCTTTACGCTATACTTATATCATCTTGCGGTCTTTCTAATCCTCAAACCCTCTGGAATAACTACAAAGAGTACATTGCGGAAGATATTTTTCTCCGACTGTAGCAAGTACAATCAGAAATGCCTTTCAATGAACACATCTAGAACGAAACGTTAATAACAATTGAAAATAAGGTTTTCCAAATGGTTGGGAAGAAATTACAAGATTTTGGAATAATTCGTCCGTGACAAGTCGACAGAAATGACTTCGATAATGAAATTTCTCGAGAATTATTAGACTACAATTTTATAGCATTGCAACATCAAGTTCCAGAATTAATCTCTCAATTAACTCCAGTACAAAGTCATGTTTTCCATCAAGTGTTACATAAATTAGTATCTGGCAGTGGGGTACACTCTTTTTTCTCGACGTCCATAGAGGAATCGAAAAAGCGTTTTTGCTAAACATATTATTAATGTGCATCAGAAAATAGCAGTTGTTGTGACTTTGTCCGGTAAAACCATGACACTACTGACAGACTACTGCACATTCCGGTTTAAAATTATCGTTGAAAATTCACATAGATTCACCCATCTGCAATTTCAACAAAAATAGCTTTGGAGGCAGGATGCTTCGACAATGTAAGCCAGGGGTGGCCAACCTTTTTAGGAAGAGTGCCACTTTCAGATAAAAAATGGTTAAGCGTGCCACATCCAACTTTTCGAACAAAAGAAAACGCAAAAAAAATGTTACTTATAGGGTTATTATGTAACGTTTATGCAAAAATGGCACATTTTTAATGCAAGTCTAAGTAGTGGAAATTTAAAAACAATATAATGAATGAGATCAAAGCACGAAGTTAAATTTTTATTATGAATTAGTACAGTTAATTTTGAACGATATTTTGATTTTGTGTGTTATGTTCATAATAGAAAATATTTCTTAGCAAACGTATGTTGATTTAAAACCTACAACATTATCTAACAGACCAAATCGTGTGAATTTGAAAAATTGCTTGTTAGTACAAATTTCCAAAATTCAATGTATTTCCTTATATTTGCTTTTCAGTGTAGTATGGTGCTGTATACAATAATTTCGATTTTGATTTCAGGTGGAAGACAATTAACATTTAGCAAAGAAATTGAAAAAAAAATTTGTGATAATATCTGCATTTTTTTATCATCTTGAAAATCATCAAACCTATCTCATTGAAAGAATCCTGCAAAAAGGAACATTAAAGTTTTAAGTCTATCACAGCTCGGAGCACTATTAGTTTCGGTAGAAGGTTCCTTCATTAATGTGAAATATGTTATTTTTTCCTCCAAAATCGACAAATAAAGCAATGATTTGTCCACAAAAGGCATGAGAACAACTAGGATAAAAAAAATACAATCATTTCTCTGTAATTTAAATTATTTTAATGTCCCCTAATATCGATAAAAGCTAATCAAACATAGCCTGTTTTTGTTTTAGAATAACAAGTACTCATTGGCAATGGCAAGTCCGCAGTGTTTTTTTCCATATATTTTAAAATACGCACCCTCAAATTCCGAAATCTCGCGAGTGAAAACGGCTTTGGGAAGCCACTCGCAAAACAATACAGGTACATTCTCTACACAATAAATTTATATTGCATTTCGTTTATTTAAAATAAATTTTGAGGGGTGTTTTTTTCCTTCCTGTTTGTCTAAAATAATCGTATTTTAATAAAATTATAAATTTTTTTTTTATTATCCCTTTAAATTAAACAAATTTTATTAAGTCTTAGCGTGCCACAGTAACGACTCCGCCGTGCCACGGGTTGGCCACCCCTGATGTAAGCTTTTAGTGTAGGATGAAAGTACGATGTGTCTCACAAGAAAGCTATAGAAGCGTTAAATCGGGCTCTTAAGGATTTACGAGATATTACAGATATTATGGGAGGAATGGTAGTTTTTTTTACTGGCTGGTAATTTCTGACAAAAAAAAAAAATTCTCCCTGTAATCCAGAGGGGTACATCGGAAGATGAAATCTGAACATGTATTTAAATCATCAAGCTTATGGATGAAAGTTGAAAAATTCAGTCTGAAAACGAATATTAGAGTGTATCTTCATAACTACGTAAATTCGGAACATAATTCAGAGATGCAATTAAAAATCGGTGATGGATGGGAGAGATGTGTTGGAGGTTATATTTTACTTTTCAGATAATTTTGTAATTTAGTAGAAAATGTGTGTTTTAGATCTTATTGCTGAATTTCACCCGGGCTTGCAACAAAATTTAAATTGTGATCAGTGGTTGTGCGCAAGATCAATATTGGCGCCCAAAAATCATTTTCTCAACAAAATCAACACTGAACATTTAAGCGACGATCTGGGGGGAATGAAGGAATATTTATGAATGAATACAATCATATATATAAAGAGTAAAGTGCTTAATATATCCCCGCGGAGTTTTTAAATTCGCTTGAACTTTCGCGTGCATCCTCACATTTACGTACTTCAATTAAAGCTAACCAGTTATCTTAGGAAAAATTTCAATGCTCCTTGACTATGTAATGGAACAAGGCTTCGCATCACAAAATTGATGAAGAATATACTTGGTGTCTCTATTTTAACAGGTGTCATGAAAAGGGAAAGTGTTTTCATACCTTCTAATTACAATTATCCCCACTGACCTACCGCTTCAATTCAAACGAATACAATTTCCAATCAAACTCAGTTTTGCTATTTCTATTAACAAAGCGAAAGGGCAAACATTGCAGGTAGCAGGGGTGCATTTGGAAAAAGAAATACTTTTTCCTTGGACAACTATGTGTAGCCTGTTCGCGTGTGTCCAATGCCTGAAATCTTCTCATATTTGCAACTGACGGAAGAACATATAATACAATATATACAGTAACATTTTAAAATAATATTCTGTTTTGAGATCTTTTAAAGAAGAATTATATATTAACCATAGATATTCAATTTTTTAAAATATTAATAGTTTAAGCTATTGAATTTTTGTTGTTAATTATTGTAATAAAGTATGTTTTCAGTTTTTTAAACCAAGCTCAGTTTTAGAATTTTTAAATTTTAATGGTCCCAGTCAAGCAATAAAAAATATCATATTATTTTATTTACTTTCTAATGATAATGATTACGATTTTGTCATAACGAATCATCAACGCGAAGACTTCAATGCGAGCGAAGCCACGGGTAAAAGCTAGTTATATCTTTATATATAAAACTAGCTTTTACCCGCGGCTCCGCTCGCGTTGATGTCTTTAAATAACTGTCAAAGTCGTAATCATTATCATTAGAAAGTAAATAATACAATATGATAATTTTTTTTATTGCTTGACTGGAACCAATACAATTTAAAAATTCTAAAATTGAGCTTAGTTTAAAAAAATTGAAAAGTAATTTACTATAATAATTAAAAACAAAAATTCACAATAACTTAAATTATTAATATTTTTAAAAATCGAAAGTATCTACTAATTCCTATATAACTCCTCTTCTATATAATTCCTCTACTATATAATTCCTACTACTATATATAATTCCTCTTTAAAAGAGCTCAAAACAGAATATTATTCTAAGATGCTACTGTATACCACATTATATGTTCTTCCTTCAGTTGCTAATGTGTGAAGATTTGGGCATTGGACACACCGATCAGGCTACATATAGTTGGTCATGGGAAAATCATTGCTTTTCCAAATGCACCCCTGCTACCTGAAATGTTAGCTTTGTTAATAGCAACAGTAAAACTGGAAATTGAACTCGTTTTGAATTGAAACGGTAGGTCAGTGGGGATACTTGGAATTCGAGGTATGATAACACTATCCCTTTTCCTGACATATGTTAAAATATTGGCACCAAGTATATCTGCATCAGTTTTGTGATCCAAAGCCTCGTTCCTTTACATAGTCGAGTAGCATCGAGATTCTGCATAACTTGTACATTTAGTTTTAATTGAAGTTTATGTGAGGGTACAACGGAAAGTTCAAGTGAATTTAAGAACTCCGTGGGATATTCGTTTTTCAGACTGAATTTTTCAACTTTTCCCCATAAGCTTGAATTCACCAGCCAATATATAATAAAGCTACCACTCCTCCTATAATATCTGTACTATCTCATAAATCCTGAAGAGTCCGATTTAACGCTTCTATAGCTTTCTTATGAGACATCGTGCTTTCATCCCACACTAAAAGCTTACATTGTGGAAGCATCCAGCCTTGAGAGCTATTTTTTCTGAAATTTCAGATGAGTGAATCTTCAAATGCAAGATTAAGCGATAATTTTAAAACGGAATGTGCTGTGCGACCTTTGGTCAGTAAAATCGCGTCTGTACCAGAAGAAGCCATAGCAACTGCTATCTTCTGGGTTTTATCTTCTGGGTTTTTCTGATGGGTCATTAGTAATAAGTTTAGCAAAAATGTTTTTCCTGTTCCTCCAGGGGCTTCGAGAAAAAAGAGTGCACCACTGATGGATTCTACTTTGCGTAACACTTGTTGAAAAACGTAACTTTGTTCTGGAGTTAATTGAGGGGTAAATTCTGTTACTTGATGCTGCAATGCTATAAAATCGTAGTTTAATTCTCATGTAATTTCATTATCGAAGCCATTTCCGTCGACACGGCTAGGGCTAATCATTCCAAAATCATGTAGCTTCTTCCTAACCATTCTGAAAACCTTTATTGCGCTTCGTTGCAGATTTGTTCATTAAAAGGCATATTTGGTTGTTTTTCGTCGCAAAATATCTTCCGAAATGTAATCTTTGTACTTATTCCAAAAGGTTTGAGGATTAGAAGGACCGAAGATGAAATAAGTATTGCGTAAAGCTCCCTAATTTTATTCGGCGAGTAACATTGTATGGATGCTTCCATAGTATATCCTCAAAGTAATACCTCAATGTAAAATATCTAGGTTCAGTATAAGTGAAAAATTTTGTGCAAAATATGAATATTGTATAATTATATAGGTTAAAAAAATTCAAACTAATCAAAATTACTTAATAAAAACTTTTTATGAAACTATCAGTTAATATTACCATAGAATTTTCAATAACACCGCCACGCAATTCGCTAAAACTTTATTTCGTTTCCCTCTTTAAAAAGTGGGAGAAAATTTGCATTAAAATATCTGGGATTTAAATTCTTAGCCAACTTGGCGATATTTCTCAAAGTTTGAGTTTGACATTTAACAAACGTAACGTAAATAACCATAAAAAAACCCTTTAAAAAATTGCTTTTTGTGAAGATGCTAAATAACACTATGTTTCAGTTATTTTTGTTACAAATGTGAGAAAATATTTATCAAAATTTCCATTATTGAGCAAATGCATAATTTTGCGCCAACTTGGCGGGAAGTAAGCAACGTTAACGTTTTACCCGCATAGTTCCCGTTCCCGTAGGAATATGGGAATAAAATATATCCTATGTTACTCGCTGATAATGTAGCTTTCCATTGGTGAAAATTTTTTTAAAATCGGACCAGAAGTTCCCGAGATTAGCCGAAACAAACAGACAGACAGTCAAAAATTTTAAAAATTGATTTTTTTATATAAGTACCGTATATGGGCCTTTAAATGCATTTAGTAAAAAGCTGCTAATTTGAAATTACAAACACACTTCAATTTTATTTATTTATATAGATATACGTGTCACGGTGTTTGCCCGCGATGGACTCCGAAACTACTCAACCGATCATAATTTTGCACGCTGTATGTCATTTCGTACAACTTAAAACATAGGATGGTTTTTATTTCAATTAATCACGCCATAATTTTTTTATTGCCGGAAATTTGAAGAATCCGGAAAAAACGTTGCCAGATTCCCGTAAGGGATGCTCATGTGTCTGGGAAGCAGATATTGCAATAGAGGAGGGGGGGATGTTTTCAATACTCTCGACGTTATTTAAACAGCCATCCGATTTTTGTTTCTTAAATCAGACAAAAAATAATTACGGAATCGGAAAGGTCATTTCTTTCGCCACGATACGATATAATTTTTTTTTGCAAAATAGTGATATCTTCTATTTTTTAAGATTTTTTTTAAAAAATGGGTTAAAACTGATGCGTTTTTATGAAATTTTTTTTTCTAAATCGTTGCGTATGAATTTATTTTCGTGTTATTAAAACGATATTTTTTACTAAATAATGTCATGCTTTTTTTCTTTTTAAATCTGTCGTTTAAAAAACAAAATGCCGAAAACTTTTTTTTCTACGATTTTTTTAAAAAATACTCAAAATTTTAACTCAACATTAAATAACTTCGTCATTATTAAAATTATCGTACGAAACTTTTTTTACTTTTGTAGAATAATGTTATCCAATTTCTGTGCGAAGATTAAAAAATTGCTTAAAAATTACGGATTTTAAAATTTTTTTGTGATTTTCGTAAAATACCGTTTTTGCGAGAAATAATTTAAACTTTTTTTTTGTACATTTTTTATTTTAAAGTACTTTGTTTTTGCAATTAATGTGTGAATTTCAAAACTTTAACGTGAAAGTTAAGCCCTCTAAAAAATAAAAACTTAAAAAATTCTCAATTGCGTCAAGGTCATTCACTTAGCGTCAGCTTTCTGTTTGGAAGACGGGAAAGGTTGAGGTAGTTTTGAGTCTTTCGCTGCGTAGTAAAAAGGGGAATTCCCTCATAACACGGGACGCTCATTCATATAACGCATCACAACCGATAGTTTTTTTTATTCTTAAAGATTGATTTATTGAAAAATAGTAGAATATAAAAAAAAATATAAAAAAATTAAGGAAATATTCTTAAATATATTTTTATCACATAGTATTATTTTCTTTTTGAATTTTATACTGTGAAATGAATCAATATCGTTGCGTTTAAATAAAAATGATTTTTAAAACTTTTAGAATCAATGATTTAAAAAATAAACAGCCAAAAACTTTTTTGAACAAACTCTAATAAAACACTCAAAATACTTAATAATTAATAATTTCTTCTTTTATAAAGATAATTGCATGAAGTATTTTCCCGTGTGTCGAACATTTCAAAAAATCCTCACAATTTTACTTCAAGATTTAAAATAGTAGTGAAATTTTGTAATTTGAAAAACTTCTACTTTTCTGTCTTTTTTCAGCATACAACTATTTTTAAAAAGGCTACATTTTCGTTTCCGGGACTAAAAAATTGCAACGAAAGAATTGAAAAGTGAGTGAGTGATTTATAAATTCGCACTGTTCGCCTATTAGAGAGTTTTTGGCGACGGACCTCGAAATTTTCAACCATGGTCAAGCGACGAGCACGAAACCTGAGCTTTCACCCATCTCTCCTAATGACCACACCACACCAACGCAAGAACAAATTTCGAAAAAGGGAGTTTTAATGACATAGTTAAAGAAATCACTCACATCGCGCATACACACACATAAATGCTATCGTCCTGAGGGAAACAGGAAATTCCCATGGGGATTAAGTTATTCACTCGGTAAAAGCCCGTGCAACCCCGGGCTAAGCAAAGAGGAAAGAAACAAAGAAGTAAAAATAATTTCGAAAAATTGTATTCGAAGTGCTGATTTTGTGAAGAGAAGGGAAATTGTTAAACGAGAAAACCATTTATACGCACTCATGGGCCTTGCACTCACATCGTACGCGTCACACCTACACAAAAGTGCTGGCGTCAGAAAGAAAGGAGGAAATTAACATGGGGATTAAGTTATACCCTCGGTAAAAGCCCGTGCAACGCCGGGCCGGGTCAGCTAGTATACATATATAACTGAATTTAATGAACAGCAAAAAAAAGTTTCAAACTAATTAGTTTTATTTAATAAATTTCACATTTTACCGAACTAAGTATTGACGATAGACCTCGAAATTCGATACTTGTTAAAGTACGACACAGTAGCACACACAAATTTTTTTCAAGGGGGGGGGGTCCATGGTCGAAAGTCCCCCCACTCGTATCATAACTCAAGACAACACCAATTGATTGTTCTGATTTTGTTAACAAAAAACAGTAAGAAATTGCTAATTATTAATTCCATAATCTTTAGTTAATAAAATAAACTGTTAATTACAAGTACTTAATTAAATTTTACGTTATATATATATATATATATATAGGATTATCATCAATCGAAAAAAACTCAAGGGATTTGGGGGTGGGTCCGGACCCCTAGGACACCTCTCCCTTGTGTGTGCCACTGGTAAGACACATCTGAATTCATTGCTGAAGCTTTATTCTTCCACATCATAATGTTTGAAAATAAAGGAGTTGGCAAGATTTTTATGAAGACAGTTCTGCTTTTTCCTAATTGTCTATACTAATAGTGCGTCATCATATACTCAAACAAAGATAATTTCGTGTAGTACGGAATGGGATACATTACTGTCCATTTCATTTTCTCGCAGTACGAGGGAAAACTAGAAAAATGAAGTACTTACTTATTGTCATTCATATTCTTCATTAAAAATTGCCGCAATAATATCTAGTTGACTCATCGTATCATTGTATTGTAACTGACTGCAAATAGCTTACAACCCTTCAAATTTAAGCCGTTTCGATTATTCTATTTGAAACATCAATTCCAGCTCAAAAGGTGGCCGCGATGACCTCGTTGGAAAACTAGTGCCATTAAAGACATGTGCCGCCCATCCGGTGTAGTGGTTAGTGACGTTGACTGCGGTGCCGTAGAACCAGGTTTCAAATCCCGGAGAAGACATGGATGTTTGTATTGTAATTCTTCATGACTTAAACTCCTCCTTTTCTTTGCAAAGTGTGCTGTCATGCTTGTAAACCTCCATGTGATACTTTGTGGTACGCGGAGATTTTTAAATGTTCTCGATAATAAAAAATAAAAAATTAAAGTCCTGTGGACGCGGTAGCCTAGTGCTCAAGGTAACAGACTCGTGGCCGGCGTGTCATGAGTTCGACTCTAGTATCGCTGAAGTCCCGTGGCCGTGGTAGCCAAATGGTCTAGGCATCGGATCGTGGCTAGCGTGTCATGAGTTCGATCTCAGTACCACTGAAGACCCGCCGTGTAGGGAGCGATGCACGTTAAATCTGTCAAGAGTTCAAACGTCCTCCCGTTGGTGTGGTAGTTAGGAGGGGGGTGCCAGCTCAGGTGTCGTCCGCGTCATTTGACCATGGTTCAAGATTACGCGGATCGTCCCCAAAAGACCCGTGTAGCTGATCAGTGGGACGTTAATATTCACTCACATCGCTGAAGACTCACCGTGTAGGGGAGCGAGGAATCTGTTGAGACCCAAACGTCCTCCCATTGGTGTGGTGTGGATGTTAGGAGAGAGGAGTGCGAGCTCATGTGTCGTCCTCGTCGCTTAACCAGGGTTCAAAATTACAAGGTCCGTCGCCAAAAGCCCTCGAGTAGCTGAATAGTGCGACGTTAATAATCACTCCAACCCGCCATTAAAGACCTGCCGTTTAAGGAGTTGATGCACGTTTAATCTGTCGAGGCTTTAAGTACTTCCATTGGCAGGTGTGGAAGTTAGAAATGGGGGTGCTTGATCTGGTGTCGTCCTCATCACTTGGCTGTGGTTCAAAATTACGAGCCATCGTGTAGCTTTAAAGAGTGGCGTTGGCTCACAATTAGCCAACCATTAAAATGCGACTCCACCATTAGTCTATTTAGGCTTTGTACTTAGAATACTATTACACAAACCAGGAAGTAAATTTAAGCGCTTTATTTTTTCTTAACCACCAGTTTTTTAGGTAATATAGGATGGCAAAACTTGAGACAAATTAAAACCCTTTAATCGTACTACCGATTTATGAATAAAAATATTGTAGACTTATCAACGAACCCTTTCGTAAAAACTCTTCCTGGAATGTGTCCGCTGAAGAATGCTATTAGCGGTGCATATCAATGAATTAGTGACCGGAAACGGAGTGAGTAAGAGCCTCTATGCATGAGCTGCGTCATAAAAATATTACGATCCAGATAAGCGACGATGTCCGGTTGAAGAGGTCATTACTTGGGCAACCATATCACACACTCTGAGACACCTCAGTAATATTTAATGTAGTATTCAGTACTATTTTTTAGATTTATTGGTTGGATTATTTTACTGGATGATGAACCTATTCCGCTCAGGAGAACTTTGTTTGGGTGGGATGTCCATAGAAATAATGTTTTATGAAAATGTATCTAAAATATGCATAGCTGGAGTGGAAAAAGCTGTAGTGTATTTAAGAGGATCTTCCACGAAATAATTTTTGACTGCGTTTTGTTTTTAAACATTCTTAGAAAAGTTATTATTTTTTAAGGAATTATGCAATTACCGTAAAATCCTGCATATAACGTGCACCGCCGTATAACTCGCACCTATATTTTCAAGCTGCAATTTTTAATCTTTAGGTATATTCGCCGTATAACGCGCGCCCTCTTTTTTTTTATTATACCAAGGAACCTGAAATGTAAGTGCACGATATTCTTATGTTTTGAAGTCATTTATTCGAGATATTACTCCAAGCTTTAGGAAAATGTAGAATATTTCTAGAAGGGGTACAACCCTTTAAAGTTCATAAGGAATTTCATTTTCTTAAAAATAAACAGTATTTCGGTCTGTGTAAAAAGCATAATTTTTTTCCGAGCTCATTTTTTGTTTTAACTTTAAAACTCTCATTTTTATATCCGGCGTATACCATGCACCCCTAAATTTCGATTATATTTTTGTGTTAAAAGTGCGCGTTATATACGCCGGATTTTACGGTATGTCTTTTTTCCTAGTCATTTCCATCTTTAAAACTTATAAGATTAACAATCCAATATATAATCCAGTGGTTGGGGTCGCAGTTTAAAGCTATGGAGTTTGTAGTCGAATCGTATCACAGAATCATGATTATATTACAGATCCATTTGGAAAAAAGGTAGACGAAAGGGGGTGCGAGCTCAGGTATCGTTCTTTTCAAAATTATGAGATCTGTCGCCAGTAACTGTGTTTCTTCTCCGGTTTAATAAATGCACCATACATTTTTATGCAGAATAATTGGGGTTTAGATTTAGGTCACACACGAGGGCTGCTGGCGATGTATCACGATCAAAATACGAGGCAACATTTGAGCCGGAATCCTTTCTCCAAAATTTCACACATACCAATGTGAAGACTTTGAGCCTTTATGGGTAGGACATGTATCAGTCCCTTTACACAGCAGGTCTTAAATGATACTAGGGTTCAACCCCGTGACTCGACAACACCGACCACGAGTTCACGACTATCAGCTCTCGGCTGTCACGACATCTCAAAATATCGAGGGTGCTCCACATCACGCATAATTGAGACTCAAAGCGTCATCTATCCAGTATAGTGGTTATGCTTGCTGACTGCTGTGCCGTAGGGCTTGGGTTCGAATCCCTGAGAAGACACGGATGTTTGTAAATATATAGTGTCTTTACGGAATGAGGGTACTCTAAATTGCCGTCGAGCTGCAAGTCCTCTATTAAGGTTGATGGAAGAAGGTGGGAGGTTCCTGACCATCTCCAGAGTGTTCTCTCTCAAAATTGGAGTGGAACCGAGCCAAATCGTGCTGTCACCTGTATGGTGCTCAAAGCTACATCTAACGACAGGCGCGTACATCTAGCTCATTGGTACGATGAATTTCGTGGGCCCGTAAGACAGGCGGTATTAGTAATAACAATAACATCGCAGTTTTCTCGTTGTGAAACGTGGAAATGAAAAAAGGAAGTTTCAAGTTGATCATCGTAATCGTACATGAGTATCGAACAAAATTAAATTTTGCACCAATAAGACCTTCGTGTAGTGTAACGTGAAATTAATTGGTGTTTAATTCAAACCAAAACTTGAAGAAACAAAATGATTCTGGTATATATGTAGCGTAACAAAAACTCACCGTAGATCAAAAGATCAAAAAGTACTTCCAAAGTACGAAGGTATGTAAAGAATTATCACTCAGGAGACAAGATTAACTGTTAATAAGATATTTCATGTATTATTTTCTGTAGGCTAATCCATAACATATAAATTTCAATCAATTTTATCACTTGCAATATTGTCTTCATATAATGCTCTTGGGCTTGATTATATCTGTTAGCTGCAGTAAAGGATGGAGGCTTAATATTATAGATTTAAGACATACCATTAAATCTTCTTTCTTACGAAGTAAATCACAGAGAATCTAAACGTCAAGATATCTCTGTAGTGTTGTGACTCAATAGAAGGGTCATCATTTTCTGTTTACATTGAAACTATTCCCCCCCCCCCCCTTTTTTTTTTTGGCTCTCAATTCAGATTAGAAATGTCTCAGCTTCAAGATCAAAACTTAAAATAATTTAATAGATATAAACAAAATTAAAAATAATTTTATGTCCTCCAAAGGAGCTCGGCTGCCTGATTTAATTCAGTTAAAAACCATTGTGAACAGTAATGGGTGTTATGGATGCTGATTTGCAACTTTCCTTGGCGTGTGTTGTGGTAACTAGCAATAATGTACCATCTAAAGTATATTTTCATCTCCATCTGGTCATGATTTTAAATTAAAATTTTTTTCATTAATAATACTTGTATAGCTCTAGAACTACGCTAATTAAAAACAATCATTTTTCTCTATATACCACCACGGAGAAAGATTCTAACTCCTTTATTTTGAATTTGGACTCATTTTGCGGTTCAAATTCTTTCCTCTAAAAATCATCAGGGAGAAGAAACTAAATTATTGTACTTTAAATTTGGTTGCGTATTTTTAACATACCGGTGATGTATGGTGTGTAAATTCTTCGTGGATTGGCTGCGAATTTTATGCGAATGCTCACATGTTGAAAATACAAAAAATGAAAAAAACACTAAGAACTCAATTTTTCATTTATTCCATCAAATGTATCTTAATCTCTAGTCTTCAGTAAGTTCTTCCTCTTGATTTAACTTCCACTTTGTAGAAGTTGAATTTTAAATCCGAGTTTTGATACGCGTCGTGTACCGAGACCGAGGAAGATGCCACGATATGCAAGTTTTGAAAATGGGGTGCCAGCTTAGGTGTCGTCTTCGTCGATGGACCGTTGTTCAAAATTATGATATCTGTAACTAAACTCACGAGTTGCTTTAAAGTGACGTTTGTGAGCAATCAATCCGTCTGAATTTAGAGAGACGAAAGCTATTTTAGAAAAACTAAACTGCAGTTCATTTCAGTTTAGTGGAGGAATGAAAGGAAGTGGATTCACTTAAAGCAGTAAAATTTAAAGAATAGAATAAAATCCCTTACAGAGTAGTGTGATAAAAGAAGGAAAACGAGCCCTAATAGAAGTTTAAAATGTAAAAATGTTTTCGTTTACTTGAATGTGATTCAAAATAACAAGTTTCGTCTCTTGTAATGGATTTATGAGTAAAGCGCTGATTTGATGCGAACTAAAATATGCTAAAATGATAAAATAAAGGACTTCAATATAAAAAAACCATCTTTCTCTTTACTATGAGTATTATCCTTAATTTAAGTTAAGATAAAAAATTTTATTTGTTATTGCAGTGCTGGACGTAGTTCTAAATAAGAGTGAATTTTTTTTTTTGAGTAAGAGAAGAAAAACCAAAAGTTTTTCAAATAAAAGTTCGTCTTTGAATATTTTAAAACAAACTAACTTGTACTAATGCTATATAACAGTGGTCACCAAGTAAGTGAGTGAGAGAATATTAACGTCGCACTGTTCAGCTACACGAGGCGGCCGCGGTAGCCAAGTGATCTAGGCATCG